>NC_069399.1:137941338-138004691 GCF_026875155.1 Cherax quadricarinatus | reverse complement strand
AGCAAAAGATTGGCAACGATGCACCATCCCCCAATGAAAAGCGGGGTGTCACTACACTTTTAAAGACCATACAATAAGTGCGGGGCCCGGCTGTTCAACTCCTCCCGACACGGGGGGATTAAAAGCCCCGGCAGTCTTCAAGCTGGCACTGGACAAAGCCCCTAAAGTCGTTCCGATCACCCGGGGGGGGTGGCTCGACTTGGTTGGTGAGCCAGAGCACAGCCGGGTTTGTCAGGCGCTGATCCCCGGGAGGCCGGGTCACAGCCCGGGCCCCGCGGGGGCGTTGCCCCCCGAAACTTCTCCAGGTAAACTCCAGGTAATTACATTCATTCTTTTTGTTTCAGTCTTTAGGACCTTGTCGTAGTGACCCAATAGTTGGACAGCGGAGCGACCTGTTCAAAAAACCCATGTTGCCCGGGTTGTGTAACTAATGGGTTTCTAGATGGGTGGTGATTTGCTTCTTGGCCCCCTTTCAAAGATTTTTTGTAGGGGATGTTGCTATTGGTCTGTGTTCTTTGCTGTTGTTTACTCCCCCCTTTGTGGGTGGGGCTATGTCTGTTGTTTTTAGTGTGTGGGAGACCCCGTGTCCTGTCCCTCCCCAAGGGGGGAGGGAAAAGGTCGTGATAGGGGTTCTTGCAGTTCTTGTGAACCAGGTTCCTGAGTCGGGCCCTGGGGCAGAGTGCATGGGCATCATTTATCCCCTGTTCAAAGCATTTGGGCGTAGGATAACCAGTAGGCTTGTGTTAAAAAAAATTTTTGCGGCCCTCTCATAAAAAATTCATTTTGATCTTCGACTCTCGTTGGTTTGGGCTTTCTAAAAAAATGAGTCATATTTGGGGCTTGGTAGCTCCTCATTTTCCCTTCTGTCATCTGGTAGGACCCACTTGTTTTAAATAGGGGCCCAATACTGGACGTTTTTCGATTTTGATTTGGGATAGGAGAAGAAAATACTTTGGGTTTCTTTTGATTTCTTTATGGCTTTTAGTTCTTTCCCCCGATTCCCGACCCTAAAGGATTTTTTTAGCTTAAGTCGATGCTGCTATTTCTCTGACCAGGTCTCCCTACGCTTTCAGATTATTGACCTCTTTTTGCCGCTCGTTATCTTTTCCGTGCCTGTAAGGAGGCCCGTCTCTTTTGTTTTTAAACTACTCCTCCTTTTTTTAAGGGGGTTAAACCCTTTTGGGATACATCGAGTGCCACCGAGTTAATCTGTTATAGGCATAAGTTGGGGTCTGTGTGCTTAGTATATCTTCCCACCCTTATATCGGTTAGGATTTGGTTTTACTTGGTCCCACTTTATTTTTTTGTTATTGAAGTTGAATTGGTGAATGCTCCCTTGGATTAATCTCATTATGTCGGTCTGGGGCTCGCGCATACATGACTGAACCTCAATTATGTTGTGATCTGGTATATTTTTTTGTATGGGATTTTTCTTATCAGATCATCAATGTTAGTGAAGATGAGGTCTAGTGTATTCTCCAGTTTTATTAGGCTCTATTATTTGCTGGTTTAAATTGAATTTTGTGCAGAGATTTAAAAGCTCACGTGAGTGTGAGTTTCATCAGAGTTGCCTCCTGGTGTTATTACTGCAAAAATTTAATTATTTGCTATATTCCTCCATTTTAGGTGCCTTAAGTTAAAATCCCCCAGGAGCAAGATGTTGGGTGCAGGAGCTGGAAGGTTTTTTCCGACAGTGGTCAATTTTTAACAGCTTTCCTGGAATTGCTGGGATGTTGCATCCGGAGGCTTTTTAGACTACCACAATGACTAGGTTTTGGTTCTCGACCTTTACTGCTAAAACTTCCCCTACATCATTTGAGGCATTTAGCAGTTCTGTGCAAACAAGTGACTCTGCAATGTACAGGCCAACCCCCCCTCCCCTTTTGCCTGTTCACTCTGTCACATCTGTATAGGTTGTAACCTGGGGTCCTATTTCGTTGTCCAAGTGATCCTTTATGTGGGTCTCAGTGAAAGCCCGAACATTGCCTTTGCCTCTGCAAGCAGTCCACGGATGAAAGGTATTTTGTTGTTTGTTGCTGGCTTAGACCCTGTATATTTGCAAAGAAGAATGTTATCGGACTGGTGGTATTGTTGGTACTGGGGGGGGGTTTTTTTTCCCGGGATTAGAATCTGTATCTGGTTGGTTTGGAGTGGAGGCCATCGACTGTGGTTCCACTCCAGGAATGACTGGATTTGGTGTACGATTTCTGCCATTCTGCCAGTTTTTTTTCCTTCCTGGCACTAAAAAACCTCTCCCTTTGATGGCTGTGGCTACCCAGTTTTCCCATGGCCTAGATGTTTTGTATCTTTTTGTCCCCTTTAGATGGTATGCCTGGCAATTTAAGTTAAGCACAGTCTTTCCTGTACTGAAAGGTACACAGTTCAGGGTTTTAAAAAAGCTTACAGGAAGGGAGTTTGCATTTTCCTGTTGTCATATGGGCATGGCATTTCTAGGGTGGTCATAGTTGCAATGTCCCATCTGTTTTTCCAGATTTCCCATGCCAGCAGATTACCGATGCATAGTATGTGCAAAAGGCTTGGTTTCCGTTTGCCTTGGGGTTTTTGTGACTGTATTCCCTTTGGTGCATGTTTCCCTGTCTTACTTCTATCCTCCCTAGCACAACAATGGAGTCCCACCAGTTGTTTTGGTAATTTATCCTCAGTATTGCTATTGGAGTCCTCTTGTTTGCTATTTCCTGCGGTATTTCTAGTTTGCAATATTGGTTTTATCTTATCTTTGACTACACTTGTTTCCCTACTATGGCTCCTGTCCCCTATGAGGTCATTTATATGTATTCCTTCTGCGTATAATTCCCGACTACCTGGACAAAATCTCCAGCTTCACCATTACTGTCTCCCAGGACAGCATCTCCAGCTTCCCCATTACTGTCTCCCAGGACAGCATCTCCAGCTTCACCATTACTGTCTCCCAGGACAGCACCTCCAGCTTCACCATTACTGTCTCCCAGGACAGCACCTCCAGCTTCCCCATTACTGTCTCCCAGGACAGCACTATCAGCCCCCCATTTACTGACTACCAGGACATCATCTCCAGCCTTACAGTTTCTAACTACATGGCCAGTATCAAGGGCAGTACATTCAGCCCAGACTTTTTATTGTTCCCATCTGTTGTAGAAAGCTTCCAGGTTTTCTATGAAAGCAGCTTTGATGTTGACCTCTTTTAATACCCTTGTGATTTTAGTCCACAGATTTATCTCATTTGGGCATACCCAAAAACACTTCCCTGTTTTAATACTGCTTGTAGCTAGTTCTTGGATATCTGCACAAGGGGCGTGACACCAATTTCCACAAAAATGACAATTTATGCATGTGGAAGCCCGTTTGTTTGACTGACCACAGACTACACACAACTTCATAATGATTTGAATGGTTGATTTACTGCAATTCTACTAGCAACCTCTTGAATATTCTATTAATAACCTGCTAGGTAGTGCACAACGAAACCCTTTGAAACCAGTCCAGGGTTCAGACCAGTCAAGGGTTCGGACCAGTCAAGGGTTCGGACCAGTCAAGGGTTCGGACCAGTCTATCTGATCTGATAAGTGGGTCACTTATTTAAAACATACTGGTCGGTGATTTGAGCTAACACATGAAGGATCTACTGGAAATTATCTACCCGAGTAATATGTGATTTGATTGATACAAAAGTATAACTTGCGTGTTGAAGAGCCGGTGACTGCTGGCACTCCTACAATGACGAACGGTCGACCTCCACCCTTGTTTATCAATCGCTGTATCTAGCTTCTCTATTTTTTTTTTTTTTTTCCGTCTCCACCACAATAAATGCTATATTATCACTATAGTTGACTGGTGCAAATTTTGGAGGAAGGACGCTTTTTCTGTAGTAATAATTGCTTCTCATTGTGTATATTGCGACCGCTGGTAACTACAGGTTATATGAAATTCGCAGTATGTCTGGTATTTCAAGAAAAAAGAAACTAATGAAAGTCACTCCACTCCACTAAGTACCATTATAATACTGGTTAGTTGCTACTACAACACTGTATTCTGCTATTCACTGGTATCACTAGATTATATGCGAGTACACTAGCAGGCCAGGAAGATTATTAAAAACAGCTGACCTGTGGTAAGTTTCTGGCGACTTCTGGCACCTGCCTCTATAGGCTTATCACTTCATTTACAAATTCACCTGTTTTCAAATGACACTTTAGCCTTTATCATCAATATACTAGGGAGCCACTGTAGTATACACTATACACTATGTATACTCAATGTTTTCAGGGAGACTTTCTTTCCTCTGACACAAAGTTCAATTATTATTATTTTTTTCACACGGGACACAGCCTATGATTCCCCTCTGGCAGTAAACTCTGCTAGGTAGTGCACACTAATTCTCCTTTTTTGACTCGGTATATAATGTTTTCCGCCAAGATTGGTTCCAGGCGCTAGAGGGATGTATCGTATAGGATTGATGACACAAATTAAAGTTCTAGCACGTAAGAGCGACCGTGAAAACACCAGAAAACCGGGAGCACAACGAGGCACGCTGACACTGTCATGCTACACGCTACTATTGTGGACAGTGGAGTCAGAGTGCACATGCTGTGGATTCCATCTCACATTGGTCTTCTGATGCATGATAAAACTGATAAATTGGCTAAGCTGTATGCTTTCAAAGAGGGAGTAGATTACAATCTTGGCTTGTCAGGTAGTAGTTTGAGAACAATAATACGAAAAGAACTTCAGCTGAATTTTATGGACTTAAGGCTCAGGGAGATTGACACCAGTGAGTCCATCTATCATCATTCTATCATGCAGGAGGAGCCACATGTCTATGGTGCATCCAACAAAATCATTAGCTGCCTGACTGCAGTAGAGTGCGGTTGTGCACAGGACCCCTCTGCTGTTTGTCAGGAGAGCTCTCATAGCAACAATATGGCGCTGAGTATCCGACGTAGGGTGAACACTGCGGTTGAGCTGCTTCGGGGGGCGTTTTTTTTCCCCCCCTAGGCGCGGGTGTTACTTGGGGCAATCATAGGGAAAAGTACGGTGCAGGAGAGAGGTTTTGGTGGGCCCCTGAATGGGCCCCTATCGTTTTTCTCAAGTTAATTTGAGGGCTGTGTATGGTCTTAGTGACGAAATTTGAGATGTGATATTGATGTAACTCCAGCTGTCAAAGTGCGACTCATAGACTCTCTCCCACTTCGGGGGGAAGTTGCGAAATTCCCCTTCGAGGCTGACGGGAGGATTACGGAAGGTTTTTGCCTTTGGTCCCGTGCTTGGCCCCCCAAGGAAGTGGCGGCGGTGCAAAAATGGGACCCCGGGGGTACATTCTCCCCAAAAATGCATGGGCCCCGATCCCGTCAAAGTCGTGATGCCGGATTTAGGACCCAAATTTAGTGGCGTTTGCGGGCGCGCGAACTGCAGGTTGTTTGGGGGTTTTATAAGGGCGGGGGGGACGTGTGGGAGGCAGGGGAGGGCGCCGGCGCAAAACAGGGGACACCAGTTCAGGTGGGATGTCGTTGGGGAGAATTCCAAAGGGAAAACCCGGGAGAGGGCCGTTGGGGGGGTGAAGTTGTAGAAATCTTTTGTGGGATGATGGGCGGGCACGATTGTGGGGACCAAAAGGGCCACTTTCCCGGTGACGGGGGAGGAAGTGCAATTCAGCAGGAGGTGCAAGGGGGGGGAGGAGCTCGAAAAGGTTTTAAAATTTTAACTTTTTGGGGCGGGGAAAATGGCTTGGCCCGTGAAAGGGTCCTGATTGAAAGGAAGTGGGGGGGAAGGCACGGAAGGAAGGAGGAAAACTGCAGGCAAAGAGGAGCACCGAGCTCTGTGCACAGGTCCAGTAAGGGGTTGATTTCACTGTAGGAATTTCGGAAAGACAGTAGGGCGGGAGGTGTCACAGAAGAGGGGGGCTCCCCTTCAACTCAGTGATGTCCTGACCCCGCGCAGGGGTTTTGGGGGAAAGGATGTTTTTTCTCGGACAGCCAGGATAAGGGGATCGAAAAGGGGGGGGGGATGGTGACAAACCACATTTGGGCCCTGGGGAAAGGGGCCCCGGGGAAGGGTGAGAGGAAAAAGGGTTGGAAGCTTTAAAACCCTTAAGTCAGACTGTGAATTAAAAAAAAGGGACTTTTATGGTGTAAGGGGGAATGTTTCTATGCTTTACGTCGTACAAGGGGACGTGTCTTTCTACGGAAATAATTTGGGGAGGGTAGGTGCCGAGGGGAAGGGAAAAGGGTTTTGATTTGCAGGCATTTGAAATGGTTTTTTATTGAAAAAGGGGGCGAGCCCTTTTGGTTTTGAAAAAGGAGGGAAAGGGGGTGGGGGGGAGGGTTTCCGTGTGGTGGGTGGGGAGGGGCAGGGGTAACCTTTGAAATGGTATGCCCACGAAAAGTAGAAAGAAAGAGGGATTTTGTGTGTGTGATCATTTTTTGCTTTCGTGGTTTCCTAAATGGCCATGTGGGGGGCTGGAAACGTTGATCGGGAGAGCGGATGGGAAACCCACGAGGGGGGGGGGAAATATGTTGCGCATTACGCAATCTTTTGGGGGACTTCAGTGAGGGATGTGGTGGGTGGGGGAGCGGGGGAGGTGGGTACTTTCGTGAGGCGGGGTTTACGCAGCTAGGTTAGACAGGTTTATATATTTTAAAAAGGGGTTTTGCCCAAAGTCTGCCGTACTATTGAACTCGTTTTTTCAGACTTAGGGCGGTTGTTGCAAAAAGTGAGGGGGGATTTTAGCTGATTCTAGGGGTTTTGGGAAAATTAAAATTACGAGCTGTTGGAAGATGAGGGGGGGTTGGGGTTTTTAGGGAGTGTGGAGAGATTACTGAGGAGGTAAAAGGGTGTGGGGGACGTGGTGACATGGGGGGGGTGTGGCTAAGGACCGGGTTCGCATTAGTGGGGGAGGGGAAAAAGGGATTAATTTTTTAAAAATTTTGGGGGTTGTTTAAATTATTTGGAGAAGGTTAGGGGTTGTTATGAAAAGGACATTTTGGGGTGTCTATCCGATGGAAACTTTTTTACAAAAAGAGGGTTCGGGAAAATTCGGCGAGGGGTTTCCCAAGGGGTGAGGGGGAAAGGCGGGGGTGGAGGAGGTTTTATGGGAGATGGCCCCTCCTGTGTGTTTGCGCAGACAAAAAAAAACTCAGAGGCAACACTATTCCATGTTTGGAGGTTCTTGATTTCGGTGGGGGGGATAGGGGGGCAGGTTTCCACAAGGAGGGATGGGGTTTTTTTCGGATAATGGAAAAAATATGGGGAGAGGGGTGGATTAGGGGTTTAGAGGGGTGTTGGAAGTGTCCCATGTAGGTTAAACTGAGGGGGGGAAAGTTTTTGGGGGGGGGCAAAACTGGGGGGAAATATGGAAGCTTTGAGTGCCATCGAAAGGGGCAAGCAGGGGAATCGAGGCTGGGCGGATTTTATCAACACTTTGGGAGTTAAAAAAAAGGTTTTTTGGTGGGGTTACTAACTTGAAAAGGGTTTTGGGGAAGGTTGGGTGAAAGACAAAACGCTGTTTTTTTGGTACCAAAGGGGTAAGGAACAGCGTTCGCTCAGGGATAAGAACAATGGGTTTTTATGCGCGGTTTAAAAGTTTTTTGCAAAAATTTTTAGGAAATAGGCAAGGGTTTAGGGAGGGTTGTACGGAAACCCATTTGGGGTTGCCGGGTAGGTCTATGGGGGTGGGACAGGGTCTTTTAAGGGTTTCTGGAAGAAAAAGGGGGGGGGGGGGGGGGGGTTTGGTTTACACTAGCGGCGGGGTTTTGAAGGGTGGGCGGGGAGGTTGGAGTTCCCTTGGGAAAACAGGGCTGGGGGGAAAATAGTGGGATGGTAGAGGCATATTGGGGGGGCAAGGTGAGAGTCAGATTAAGGGAAGATTGGGGGGGAGGATTGAAATGGGCAGAGGTCTTGCGGGGGTGCCCATTCACAGCTTTTATTTGCATGCAACAGGACCCCTTTTAAGAATGGTGGAGCGCCATATGGGCATTAGTGGAGGGGTTGGGGGGGGTAGGGGGGCGTTTGGCGTTCTTAGGGTATGTAGATGTTACCACTGTATTGGTTCGAGAGGGGATGTCCTAAACCCCTTAGTGGGGGGTCGACACTTTGCATGTGAACTGGTATGAGGGAAAAATTCGGAGAGCCTTTTTTGGGGGTTGGGAAAATTTGGGGGGGGGGGGTCGAGTGGGGTGGCATCGAAAAGAAGGGGTGTGTCTTTAAAAAATTTGTGGCTAATCTATCGATGACTTGAGGTTCACTGTTAAAAATTCTCAGGTTGGTAAAAAGGATAGGGTCGTTTGGGGAGCTTGCGGCCTTATCATTTGCCCTTGGCACGTGCCATTGTAATTAACGTTTTATTGTATAGAAGGGTTTTGGCATTGGCTCCCCGTTTCCCCTTTAACGGGGACACAATTGCAACATACTTAGAGGGGTTTTTAAATTTTTGGGGGGTTTCGGGTTTGATTGGTTAAAAGGGATTAGTAATGTTCCTTGCGCGGGGGGGTTGGGTTTTTAATGAATTTAAAGGGGGGGGGGTCAAATGTATCTTCTTTAAAAAAGGGGGGTATGGGGAGGGTGGATGGGGGGGGTTGGTTAAGGTACAAAAAAAATTGAAACGCTGTTTTCTGGACGGATTTGAGGGAGGTGAAAATTTTGAGGGCTTGTGAGGGTTAGGGATCTGGGTAAGGTAAAAAAAAGTAGGTGTGTAGGATGTCAGGGAAAAGGGTTTGGCTCCGTGGAGGGGTTTTCCCCATGTATGAGGGGGTGTATAGGGAAAAGGGTTTTGGTGGGTTTAAAGGTTACAACCCCGTGGAGGGGGTAGTATGGGTTTTGCTGGTTTTTACCATGGGGAGTGGTCTTACGAGCTAGAGGGGGGTTGGGGGGGGTAGGGGAATTTTGGGGCGGGGGGGTTCTATTCCATGTAGTGTATTTTTGTGGGGGGTTGGGGGGAGCTGGGGGTTTGGTTGAGCGGGTTGTTGATAAATAAGTGGTAATATTCTCTGTTCTGCGGGCTTGAGTTTTGATTTGGGGGTATGGATAAAAGTATTATTAGGGCTGTGGGGTATTAGGGTAGATTATTTTTCATTATGGGGGGAATGGGGGAAAGGGTAAGGAGGTGAAGAGGGGGGTTTGGGGTTGTTTTTTAAAAACGTGGCCAAATAGAGAACTTTATGGAGGGGGGTGGAGCGGGGATTTCTCTGGGGGATATAGGCCCTTAAATTAATTTTTTATTAAATTGTAAATTGGGGTGGGTGGGGCGGGTAGGGATGGTACGTGTTTGTTGATGGGTTCATGGGTGGAAAGGGGTCCCTCCTGGTATGTAGGGGTGAATGGTAGAACTTGGGCATGATTTATTCATGGTTTGTGACGAGATTGTGGAAAATTTTCTAGGGTGCTTATCTTAGACCTCAACATTATATCAAAAAATAATCTCATTGGGAGACAACCAATTTTTTTTCCCGTATCCCCCCCTGTAAAAGTGAAAAAAATTAAACCCACCTCGGGTCATCAGGTGGCCCCTTCGACCTCAAAATCTTATCCATATCTTCCGGACCATATGGTTTGGTACACCCAAAAGTAGGGTGCTACAATTAATTGTGGACTGTAAAATTATATTGTTTGCTGAATGAAGGGGGGGGGGGGTGGGGAACACAGGTAACCCTAAAGGGAAAAAACATTTGTAAAAAATCCCACCACTTACCGAGTTTTGGGGGTCACTTGAGTAGCTGGATCATCAAAACCTACCAATTAAACATCCTAACTGGCCAGTTCTCTGCTATAACTAAAAGGGGTTTTTAAATTGGGTTTTTTGATACTCCTTTTTTCCCCCATTCCCCACATTTCGATGTTCTGCTACCCCCGCCCGGTTCTCTTTCCCCGCAGGCGGGAACCCGTCGGTTTTTTTCCCGGTTTAGAAGTGTGTTTCCAAAAAATTTCATTACCTCGGTACGAAACACATTCATTGGGCAGGGCGATCTATTCACATCCCGCTTCTTTTAATCAATGTTATTTCACTGTTTTCATTAATTCACAAGACGATTTAACCTTCATAATTATTTACAAATTAGAGATCCTCCTTTTAAGATCGAGCCCGGGAAGGTGATGAAAAAACCAAGGGTAATTTTTCCCCAGGACACAGCCCATAGTGACGTCCCAGCCCCCGGGTCCTACCCTATTCACTCATTTTCCCTTTTTTATTACGGTGGTCCCGAAAATCACGTTCCCCACTCTCCCCAGGAAAGTTATGACACTTCCTATTATGAAATGAGGCTATATTATCCTTGGCCGCCTAAATTTTCCAATTTCGGGGTTTCCCATGCTTTCCCACCTCCTCACCACATTCAAAAAACCGCCTCCCCATGGCCCCGGTCCCCCCAAACCCCCCGCACACCCCGCCGCAAGGGAATCTTGGTTTCCCCTATTGTCAAAATACATTTTTGACTCACATCGAACCAAACACCTCCAGGCCCAAAAGCTTCGGAAATCAAAATTTTCCACACTGCGGGGGCGGGGTCTTGCTAGACACTTACATAATGGGAGTACAATTTTTCCATCTTCACTGGCCACCTGGCGGGGGAATCCAACATTGATTTTACTAATCACCCAAAATTCTTTCCCCCCTTTTTAACTCCTAGGTGGGGCTCCTAAAGCACTCAAGCCCCCCATGCTTCGGGTATTAAAAATTTCCCCTTATTGTAAGGTATGACCTAAGTCTTGCTCCGGGGCTAATTTGTTGGGCATAGGAATTATGAGACTTTACAAAAAACAATCTCCTAAATTCCAAGTCGCCCCAGCCTTTATGCATATAGGCACCAACTCCATGGCCACCTATTTTTTAAAACCCTCAAAAGGGACTAATTATGTTCCATTCTTTTGGGGGCATAAGCCTATGCCCCCCGGGTTTAATTTATTGGCTACTGGAATTATGAGTTTTTAAAAAATAAAAGTCTCTCTCAGTACCCAGGTCAGCCCCACATTATGCATTAGGACCAATCCAGGGCCACCCATATTTATGATCCCTAAAATGGACAAAATTTAGTTTCCTTTCTCTCGGGGCATAACCCTTGCTCCCGGGATTAATTTTTTGGGGCATATGGAATTATGAACTTTAAAAATAACAAGTTCTCTCGACCCCAAAATCAGCCCCAGAAATTTACTGCATTATTTCTTAACCCCTTCACATATCCTCATTATTCCTCTTCAGTTGACGTCACACCCAAATTGCCCACATAAGATTATTTACCCAATTACTTCGTTCAGGGGGAAACCCTGTGCACAAAAGGTTGCATTTATCGTCCCCTGAAGAAGAACAATTTTATTATTTAAAAGTTTTTTAATTAATCTTTTAAAACAGTCAAAAATTTTGGTGTCTTGCTCTTTCCAGACTGGGCCCGTTAACGTCCATACCCACCTATAATTAGTAGTAACTGGACGGTTGGCTTCCCGGAAGTCGCACCCAGAAAAGTCCAGATTAAAATTTAACATCCTTCAGTATTTTCTGATAAAGGAATCATTTGGATTTTCCCTCATTTTATTAATCCCATGGTTCCCGCTCCCCAAATTTGAGGTTAACATCAGAAGAATATTGTACTGGGTTTTACCCTTTTTTTGGGAAGAATGTGACTGTATTCACTATTCAGTCATTTTTACTAGGGGGGTAGTCTGCCATAATTACATGGCCTTACCAGGTTGGGAAGTGACGCCCTGGGTTTGGGTTTATGCCCCTTTTTCCTATTTTTTTAAACCCAAAGCCGGCAAGGCTACCTAGCTAGGCCCATTATTGCATTACGACCCTTTTCATCATCACTTAGGTCAGGTTATTAACATTATATTATTTCACCATTATTATAGACTTTTATAAACCTGCACATAACGTTGGGGGCCTTCCCTTGTTGCTTTTTTAGCAATGTTAATTGGTATGCAATCCCTTTTCTTATGTTGTTGAATCTGATAAATCTGTCAAGTTTTTTCATTCTTACTTTAATCTTCCATAATTATAACATTCAATTTTTAGTGAAAAAGTACCCCGGGAAAGAGACGTCTCTCTTTTTCCCTTTCCCGGGCCTCCCTTTTTAATGGGTTACCCTTTTGAGGGACTTATTCCTCTTTTCCTTGATGGAGGAACCCCATTATGATTTGTCCTTGATAGTGCCTATTTTTCTCTTAAATTTTGTTTTTAAACGGGATTATTTTTCCCCCTTTTGGACTTTACAATATTCAGAGTATTATGTGTTTTATCCTTTGAACGTTTGGTGACTTTTTTACAATTGAACAAATTATTCTTGCGCCTAGTCGATTTTTCCCCCAGACTTTTACTCTGGAGGTTTTGGCAAACCCCCCTTTGCATAATAGGTTGAAACACCCTGGTTACCCATTTTTTTATTCAAAGCCTTACTTTTTTCAAAACGTTTTTTTCCCAAATTTGTAATGTTGATTAAAAAAAAAATTCATTTCCATTCCCTCTGCACAATTTTCCCCGCAATCTCTTACAGCTTTAAAACCCCAATTGTACCATCAAATTACTTCTAAAGCATTAAAAAATAACTTTAATTCATTTGGGGTTTACGGTTTTTTGATTTACTAAAACAAATCCTTCGTCACATGGCTTTTTTCCCCATAATGTTCTTTCATACTCTAAAATTCACGGATTGTCCCACATTAACTCCATTAGATCCAGTATGGTTAGAGAATTTTAATCCTGATATACAATTAATTTGGGGCCTTTTAAAAAGTAATTCTTGCTTTACTCTTGTATAAATCCTAGCCCCACATGTGCTGCAAATTTAAATTTGGGGAATTATCTTTCCCCACGATCGATTAAAATTTTTGCTCTATACCCACTTCCTTTAATCAGTACTTAATTTTTAATTTTAAATTTAATTAATTTTTTCATGATTGCATCCGGTTTTAGGAAGGCCAACGGGAGATGTGGAAAATTTTTTAGGGGGGCTTATTTGTATGACCCAACATTAATACAACAAGTAATCTCTTGGGGGACAACCTATTTTTCCGTAGTCACCCCGTAGACATTGAGAAAAATTAACCACCCTTGGGCACTAAGGGGCCCCCCTTGACCCCACAATCTTATCCATTCTATCGGACCATATGGATTGGTCACCCACAAGTAGGTGCTACTAAATTTTTGGGGATGTAAGATTATATTAGTTTAGCTAAAGAAGGGGGGGGGGGGAGGATACACTGGATACTCCCCAAAAAAACATTTTTTAATAACCCCCCACTTACCGATTTCTCTGGTGGTCATTGAGTGCTGGATCCTAAAACCCATCCAATTAAAAACATACCTAACTGGCCCGTACTTGCTTTAAAAAGAAGGGTTACTAACTGTGGGTGATTGAATCCCCTTTTCCCCATTCACCATCTCATTTCGATGTTCTGCTACCCGACCGGTTTTATTCCAGCAGGACGAGGGACCGCGGGTTTTTCCGGTTTAGAATCGTGATTCCCTAAAAAATTTATTATCCCGGACGAATCACACATTCACTCGGGCAGGGCGATCTATTTCAATCCCCTTCTCTTACTATGTTTTTATCCTGATTACATTACCATTCACAAGACATTAACCCCCATAAAATTATACACATTAGTTTCCCCCATTAAAATTGAGACCGTGGTTTTATGATTAAACCCAAAGGGGAATTTTCCCCCGGCACGTCCATAGTGACCCCCCATCACCGGTCCTACCCCTTTTCACTCATTTTACCACTTTTACGGTGGTCCCCTAATCACGTTCCCTCACTCTCCCCCAGGGAAAGTTACACACTTCCTATTTGAAATGAGGGGGTAATTAACCTTGGCCCCCGTGAATGCCAATTTGTGGTTCCATGCTTTCCCAGCCCCCTCACCACATTCAAAAAAACTCCGCCTCCCCATGGCCGGGGCCCCCAAACCCCCACATCCGGCAGCGCAAAGGGAACTCTGGGTTTTCCCCATTTTCAAAAACATTTTTGACTCACGCACATCAAAAAACCACCCGGCGCCACAGCTTTGGAAAATCAAAAATTTTTTCCCCAAGTATTCAAAATTTGTTTGATTTTGCAGTGGGCATTGTTTTGTATTTATTTATATGCAGTTTTAGATCTTGTAAGGCAGGTGTTGGATCCTTGTTTATTAATAAATTTTTGTGTTTTATAACATATTTTTTTTTCCTTTTTCTCAAAAAATTACGTTTTTATTTTAAGATAAGGTTCCTCTTTTTTAATTTAAAATGACAATAAGCATTTTTTGGGTGTTTTGTTAATCATATAACAAAGGGATTTGGAAATTTTCGTTTATTGGTTATCATAGGGTAGGGGTTTTTTATGTATGGGTGGGAAGGGGTATTGTGTTATTCAATTCTGTTTGTTGGTTGTTTTAAGATTTATTCTTGTAAGACTTTTTTGTCTTTATCTATCTCTTGTATTTTTATTGTTTAAATATAATTAAAAAAAAAAAAAAAAAAAAAATTTTTATTACATGGATATCCAAAAAAAGTGGAAAAAAATAAACACCCGGGAAAAATCGTAACCCAACGAAATATTATATTAATAAAAATTTTCCCAGACTTTTATTTTACCCGGGTTGAATGTTGTTTAATTTAGTTGACACTGTTGTAATGACCAAGCTGGGGAAAAAAAGTATTACTGTAATTAGGGTACAATGGGATTTAAAAAAATTTTTCCTCTCATTCTTCTAGTACGGATTCAATACAAAAATATGAAAAATTTATTTCAATAAAAAAAAATCAAGAATTAATTTTTTAAAAACAAAAAAAAATAAGTTGCCGTACCCTGTTTTTCTTCTTCTCTGGCAAGGTGGGGGGTTATCACCTGCCTGAGAAATGTAGTGCAACCAAATTTCCAAACTTTTATGCTTGCGGAGCTGAAATACCTGCCCCTCCAAGGCACTTTTTGGGGGCTGTGTTGCTGACCATGTGGTGGGGCGCTACTGTACCCCCTGATGACACTGCTGTGGCTACTGTACCCACTGCTATGACACTTGGGTCGCTCTTTCCCCTGCACTGGCATGCTGGTGCTGCACTGTACCCCCTGTACTGACACTGTGGGGTGCTACTGTACCCCCCTGTAGACCTGCTGGTCGTACTGTACCCACTGCTACTGACACTGTGGTGGCTACTTTCCACGTATGACCCTCTGGGCGCACTTACCCACTCTACGACAGCTGGTGCTGTTTTGTACCCCGCTAGACACTGCTGGTGTGCAAAATGTACCCCCTCTACTGAAATGTGGTTTGCACGTACCCCCTGTAGAAATGCTGGTGCGCACTGACCATGCTTGACCCTGCTGGGGCTGCTACTGTACCCCTGTCTGACCTGTGGTGCTGCTACTGAACCCCCTGCACTGAAACCCCTGCTGGTGCTTACTGTACCCCCCTGCACTGACACTGCGGTGTGCACTGTACCCCCTGCAAAAGACATGCTGGTGCTGCACTTACCCACTGTACTGAAAGCTGGTGCGCTACTGTCCCCCGTACTGACCACTGTGGTGTGCTACTGTACCCCCTGCTAGAACTGCTGGGGCTTCTGCCCCCTGCTACTGCACTGTGGTGCTGCTATTCCCCTGCTACGACACTGTGGTGTGCTACGTACCCCCCGCTCTGACAGCGGTGCTGCACTGTACCCAGCACGACACTGCTGGGTGTACGACCCCCTGCTACTGCCTGCTGGGTGCTCTGTACCCATGCATGCACGTGGGGTGTACTGTACCACTGCTACTGACAGCTGGGGCTGTATGACCCCCTGCACTGACACTGCGGGGGGCTTGTACCCTTACTGACATTCTGGTGCTCACTGTACCACGCTAAGACATGTGGTGCTGCTTTCGCCCCTGTATGCACGGGTGGCCTTAAGCATGAAATTGGTCTTCTACGTACCCATTACTGCAAAATTTGGGGGTTTCTACCCATGCTAAACCTTTTTTTAATTACCCACTGCTATGAATTTTTTTACGTACCCCGCCGCCTGGTCCTTGTCCCCTTTAGAATTGGGCCTAGTTCCCCCGCACGACCCTCTGGGCCACTGCCCCGCTAGACACTGGTTTTCTGCTCGCCCAGCTATTACACTGGGGCTTAAACTGTAAACCCACGAAATGCAATGTGGTTGCTTAGTAATTACTGGACACCTGGTTTCCTGTAATGCTTTTAAAATGGTGGTTGCTATGTACCCATGATGACACTGCGGTGTCTCTACTCCCGCTTTCCACCCTTAGACATTTGGGACTTGGATCTTCTTTAGTGAAAACAACCCATTATTTTTGATGTAAACTATTTACTAAGTTAAAGATAAATTTTATTAAAACCCCCTTTTTTATTTAATTTAAAAGCTAATTTTATTTTTTTTATTTTTAAAATTTAAACCGGGTTTTGGGTGGGGTTTTTTCCAATTTCCCGGCCCTTTGGCTCCCTTTTTTAGGATTTTTAAACCTAAGTCCCCAGGGGGACCAATACCCTCCTCATTTTGAAATGTCCCCAAGGGGTAGCCCGTAGGCCTTTTTCTCATCCCCCCCCGGGGGAAAAGAATTAACTGGTGGGCATACCCCCCCAAAGGGCTCAAAATTATATTTTAAAAAAATTTTTAACCAAAACCAAAAACAGTGTTTTAATTAACTTTAAATGAATTGCACTTTACTTTAAATTTAAAAAAACAGAAAAAGAATGGATGTTCACATGTTCAAAGGAGAAACTTCCTAAAGCAAATTTTTCCCCAAAATTTTTATAAAAGTGGTAGGTATTGTAACTTATGATTTTAAACCAGGGCCCCAAAATTTTAGGTAAAAAGGGGGAAAAAAAGGAAATTTTGTTTAACAAAGTTTGGTTGGATGTGAATAAGCATCATTAGGTTGAGAACATTTATGATCACCTTAATAACTATGGTAATGAAGCTACAGCTTTACAGCACACTGATTTCTCAATTTCTTAAATAAAGCTGACTTATGCCATTGCTTATACCATAATCTTAGCACTTGTGAAACTTCTCTAAAAATTACAGTATTTTTAATCTCACCTTAAGTCTCGGTCTATACCATCAACATTAGATCAAACTCAAGATTGTCATATGTAGATGTGGCCCGAGGAGCCTTATTGCCCTATATGGACGCTGCTTTGCAGCAATGCAGGGGGCACCAACCAACAGATATTGTTGTGATTTCATATTATTTCTCTCCCTATAAGAAGCATCAAATTACTATATCATACATACACTAAATATGCAGTGTTGATGAACCATAACAAATGCTTTAGTGAGATTTAAATCTGCTTCACATGGAAATCTGCTTCACATGGTTAGCATGAAATAAATTACAGTAATTATAGATGTATTGGGGGAATCGCAGGGCAAGGGTAGTAGCTTTTGGTCTAAAGGGAGGGGGGGGGAAGACTTGGGTGCTTTTAGGCGATCTCCTCATGTGCAGATTATAAAGTTTTTGTGAGGTTTTAGGTAACACGTATGAAAAGGTGTTTTGACGAGTCCTACATAGAGGACAGTGTGGGATTCCAGGTCGAGTATGCGTGAGGGATGGAAGAATTAAGGATTTTGTGGAGGGTAGAAACGGGGGGTGGGTATCTTGGGGATTGATTGGAAGCAGGCTTATGACAGTGTAGATAGACATATGTTGTGGTGTATTTTAAAAAAACAGGGTTTTGGTGATGAGATTGTGCGCTGGGCGACTACTTTGTATACGCCTGCAACGGTCAGGGTACAGGTTAATGGGAAGTTAGGGTTGCCAGTGCAGATGGGGATGGGTTTGCGACAGGGTTGCCCCTTGTCTCAAATCCTCTTTGCATGCATGCAGGACCCTTTTTATAGGCTTATAGAGGGAAGGAGTGTGGGGAACAGGGAGAAGTGGGTCCTGGGAGATGTGGTATTGTGGGGTATGTGGATGGACACCACAGTTTTGGTAGGAGGGGAAATAGGATTGGGGAATGTGGGACGTATAATAGAGATTTTTTGGTGGGGCGACAGGGATGAGGGTTAATGGAGCAAAGTCAAAGTTATTAGAAGTAGGCACGTGGGTGGGGGGGGGGGTTGGGGGGAACAGTATGGGTGGAACGTAGTGGATAGAATTAAGATATGTGGGGTTGTGTATATGGCGGACGCTGGGGAGGCACAGAGAATAAATTCCAAGGAAGTAGTGAGTAGAAGCGATGGGTAGGATGCGCGGGGTGGAGGGCTGGGGATGTAACATTGCAGTAGAGGGTGGTGGTAGTAAATACACTTGTGTATACAGTAAAGTGTGGGGCGTGGCAGAAATATATCCCTCGAGGTCGTGTGATATTCAGGAACTGGAGAGGGTGGTTTTGAGGTATGTGTGGGGTTATGGAAAGCCATGGCATACAGAAGGAGGTGGTGATGATGGGCGTGTGGCAGGGTGGCTGGGTCTTATACCTTTGGACACACGAGTGAAGGCAGTGTATGTGAAGCAGCGATACTTGAGGGTGGGGGGGAGAGGGGTAGAAGGGTGGGAGAGGTCATGAAGGATGTGCGAAAATGGTGGAAGGGAAAGGCACTACTGGAGTGTGAAGATATGGTGCGAAATTTGTTGGCCGTTAAGGGAAGCAAAAAAAGTAAGGGTAAGTAGGCTTGGGAGGACAGGTTGGCAGGGTACAGTGATACAGGGAGTAGCTACATACCCAATGTATGATTGGAGGGGCATTTGGGAAGACTTTCGGAAGATCAGATTAAAGCCAAGGGTTCGTGAAGTGGTTTATAGATTCTTTATGGGAATTTAGCTACAAGGTCAGTGCTATATAGAATGGGTTATGTAGGTGCTGGCACTTGTTTGCATTGTGAGGAAGAGGAGACGGCTTTTCATGCCATATATTTTTTGTGAAAACTTGGGTTTTGTAAGGGCATGGTTAGCGAGAGTTCTGGGTATAGTGGCGGGAGGGGGGAGAAACTTTTAGACTTTGAAGGCTTTGCATTTTGATGTGGGAGGGGTTTCCAAGGACATTCGGAGGGCAGTGATGTATGTAGTGGCAGATTTTTTGTATGTGTCTTGGTGCATGCGGGAGGTGGGGGTGAATATAGGGTGCGGGTGCTTGCGGCGAGTGTGTATCGTACAGTATGCAGAAATAGGCTACTATATGGGAGGTTGTGGGTAAATAGTTTTCCCTTGGGTTATCGTAATCTGTCGGCAGGTGTAATGTTAGGGTTGGGTGTAGTTTAGAGCTGGATTGGGCTGGTTCTCCCTAAACTGGCATTCTTGTTCTTTTTTGAGATTAGTGGAGGATGGAAGGTGGAATAAAAGTGTGTGGGTAGTGTGGAGCATATGGGTGTAAAGTCGTTAGGAATGAGGGGGGCGTAGGGGGGGGGGTGAACTGGTGACATTTGGTTAAGAGACAGGGGTTTTATGACTTTCGACGTCAGGTACGAACTTGAGATAAGATAAGATAAGATAAGAGTTCGTTCGGATTTTTAACCCCGGAGGGTTAGCCACCCAGGATAACCCAAGAAAGTCAGTGCGTCATCGAGGACTGTCTAACTTATTTCCATTGGGGTCCTCAATCTTGTCCCCCAGGATGCGACCCACACCAGTCGACTAACACCCAGGTACCTATTTGCTGCTAGGTGAACAGGACAATAGTGTAAGGAAACGTGTCGAAATGTTTCCACCCGCCGGGAATCGAACCCGGGCCCTCCGTGTGTGAAGTAGGAGCTTTAGCCACCAGGCCACGTGAGTTTGTGTTTTTTTTTAATACAGATAGCATGGGGTCAGGGGATGGCAGGGGGTGGCTTTCTGAAGTGTCTTTGCCAGGTTGTTTTGTTAATGATTGAGGTAGTACTGCCCGGTACATGTTTTATTAGGAGCCATAAGTTATATTGTGTAACTTAGTGCGTGACAGAGTAAGTCTGATATTGCTCTGGAACATTGTTAATAAATGTATATATCTTGTTGAACATAATACATAAAAAATGGGAATATGTATTAGTGAGTGAGTTACAATTTCTAGTGTACTGTTACCATATTAGTTGGTATTCTTCACTTTGTCAAATAATTACTATCTATATATTGTTATAAGTTATTTATGTTAGTTCTTATTTTATACGTTTTTAAGTGAACAAATGTAAGGTGTTGTGACTCTAGTGCAAGTGGCATTTATCTTGCACTGGGGAAAAGGGGAAGTGTAAAGTAAATATGATTGGATCATAACGAAATGTCATTGGATATATGTACACTGTATTTAGAAGACGGGAAGGATTGTGAGGATTGTCAATATATGTATTAATTCTTATGTAAATTTCATGGAACTCAGGGTGATAATAATGTACACCTATTAGTCGGATGATAAGCATTGATATTATTATGCTTATTGTAATATAATTTGATTGATGAAATGTATAATCTGGTTTTTAGCTTTGGAGTAAAGAGATAAAAAGCATAGGGGATAGGGGATATTTTGTAAGCACAAAGATGAATCAGCAGATGTAATTAGAAATGTAACTTTTTATTTTCTGTGGCGGAGACGATAAGGGGTTCTCATATTCCTTTATGTTATTGAACTTTAATGTATTTTTAAATTCAATGACTGATGGAGGTTATGAGTGGTGACGGCAGACACAGTTACTAGGCATGTGGGGGGGGGCGAAGAGTCATCGGTAGTGTATTAAACCCACCACCGTGCACGATATTGATTGTTACATGGGGTATATGAGTGTTAGGGTGTGGATTGGTTTCTTTGGTGGATGTGTGCATCATGTTCAGACTTTTCTTGTATTATAGTCAGCCTTTAGATGGCTGGATTGTGTTTTACATGTTGTCCATGATATCCTTAATGCTCTAATAAATGTATAAGAGATGTCAATGAGTATACTCAGGTGAAAGTGGTATGTTTTTCAATGGGGGGGGGGAGTGTCAGCATTACTAAGTAGGACTATCGTTTTTATTAAGAACCATTTTTCACGTGAAGCACGGTACATAAAAGTAGTGTTTGACTGGAGTGCAGCAGCCAATTCTGATGTTATTATATAAGTGCTTCTTTGGTATTTTTTTTTTTATATTTTATTTAAAACCAATACAGTTTAACATAAAAATAAAGAAACAGTATGGAACCTAATCAAATTAACTGACAAACGGAATGTACCTACATGCTCGCAAGATGTTACAACAACTTACATCAAGAACATAACTAAAAACAAAATTACATGTCACAGGTTCGTGAATTGACATACAAAACCTTGCATATATATAAATTGTACATATAAATGACATCTGACAAAGGTTCAATACACTTGAACATAAAATATACAAAGAAGTTATATCAGTTAAAACCCCTCCTTCACATTAATCTAAAAACCAAAACCTAACATCATAATCTAACTAGAAAATCTACATACTTATCCCTAACAATACAGCCGAACATATCCCAACATACAAATAAACAGACAAAGAATACAGCTTAGAACACAATAACTGAAGCTCTATACTGTTACAATAAACCCATATACAAATTTCAGACACAAATGAACTACGTCACTAAACTGTCTAGATATGTCTGTATACCATACAGACTAAAACTTAACATCAAGAACTTGCATGAACACCAAACCGGTATCAGGGTACAGACCATAATTATAAACTTTAAAAAGAATCAATCATGCATATATAAATTATTACATAACGTCTGACCCATGACAAAGGCTCAATAACAATAGAAAGTGATATTTATATATATACACATACACACCCACACCCACACCCACATCCACACACACACCCACACATACACACAAAAATTTGCAACAAAATCACATTAATCAGATGCACTGTGTGCACAATGCAAAACAGTATATAAGTATATCTCATCATGCAAAAACCCAGCACGTAACATAAATACAAACTAAAACACACTTCATGTCGCAAAGAACTTATTTCTCAAGAATCATGTTATACAAGACAGATACACATCATAATTATACATAAAAAATCTACTATATTATACCTACATTCTGAAAAGTGTTATATCTATCATAACGAGACCTTGAGCTCTACATCCACACTTGGATGCCATAAAGTCCCAATGAAAACCAGGAAACCATTCCAAACCCACATTCACAACACTCTCACGACCCCCCCCCAGGGAGGCGAGCCCGCTGTTGCCCCCTGACTCCCTCCAACCTATGAAAACCCCTTCACTCACTCATTTCCAATCACAGATTTATGAGAATCCCTAACGTTAGCATTCTATACCCCTCTGAGAAAGCCTGATCCCACCTCCTCCCATACAAATCTCTGTTACGACACCTCGTACGGTAGAACGTTACCGCAAGAACCTTTCTTCTCTCCTCACTATCCCCTCTCCCCCTCATCACCCACGACATATATATATAATCTACCACTGTCTGGAAAATCTTCCAGCTCTGCACCCAACATCTTGCTCCTGGGGGATTTCAACTTAAGGCACCTAAAATGGGGGAATATAGCAAATAATATTGTTGCAGTATAACACCAGGAGGCAGCTCTGATGAAAACTCAAAACTCACACGAGCTTTTAAATCTCTGCACAAATTCAATTTAAACCAGCAAATAATAGAGCCTACTAGACTGGAGAATACACTAGACCTCATCTTCACTAACAATGATGATCTGATAAGAAATGTCACCCTATCAAAAACAATTATACTACTCAGATCACAACATAATTGAGGTTCAGACATGTATGCGTGGAGCCCCAGACCGACAAAATGAGACTAGTCACGAGGGAGCATTCACTAAATTCAACTTCAATAACAAAAACATAAAGTGGGACCAAGTAAACCAAGTCCTAACCGATATAAGCTGGGAAGATATACTAAGCAACACAGACCCAAAACTTATGCCCAGAACAGATTAACTCGGTGGCACTCGATGTATGCACAGGCTTATTCCTCTAAGAAAAAGGAGGAGTAGATGTAAAATAGAAAGAGACAGGCGCTCCCTTTACAGGCGACGGAAAAGAATAACAGAGCGGCTAAAAGAGGTCAATATATCTGAAATGCGCAGGGAGACACTGGTCAGAGAAATAGCAAGCATCGAACTTAAGCTAAAAGAATCCTTTAGGAGTCAGGAATCGCGGGAAGAACTAAAAGCCATAAATGAAATCGAAAGAAACCCAAAGTATTTCTTCTCCTATGCCAAATCAAAATCGAGAACAACGTCCAGTATTGGGCCCTACTTAAACAAGATGGGTCCTACACAGATGACAGCAAGGAAATGAGTGAGCTACTCAAGTCCAATATGACTCAGTTTTTAGCAAGCCGCTAACCAGACTGAGAGTCGAAGATCAAAATGAATTTTTTATGAGAAGAGGCCACAAAATTTGATTAACCAAGCCTATCCGATGTTATCCTGACGCCAAATGACTTCGAACAGGCGATAAAAGACATGCCCCTGCACTCTGCCCCAGGGCCAGACTCATGGAACTCTGTGTTCATCAAGAACTGCAAGAAGCCCCTATCACGAGCCTTTTCCATCCTATGGAGAGGGAGGGATGGACACGGGGGTCGTCCCTCAGTTACTAAAAACAACAGAATAGCCCCACTCCACAAAGGGGGCGAGTAAAGCAACAGCAAAGAACTACAGGGCCAATAGCACTAAATCCCATATCATAAAAATCTTTGAAAGGGTCCTAAGAAGCAAGATCACCACCCATCTAGAAACCCATCAGTTACACAACCCAGGGCAAAAATGGGTTTAGAACAGGTCGCTCCTGTCTGTCTCAACTACTGGATCACTACGACAAGGTCTAAATGCACTGGGAAGACAAAAAGAATGCAGATGTAATATAAAACAGACTTTGCAAAAGCCTTCGAAATGTGACATGGCGTATAGCGCACAAATGCGCGCTAAAGGAATAACAGGAAAAGTCGGTCGCAGGGATCTATAATTTCCTCCTAACAGAACACAGAGAGTAGTCGTCAACAGAGTAAAGTCCGAGGCAGTACGGTGAAAAGCTCTGTTCCACAAGGCACAGTACTAGCTCCCATCTTGTTCCTCATCCTCATATCCGACATAGACAAGGATGTCAGCCACAGCACCTTTGTCTTCCTTTGCAGATGACACCCGAATCTGCATGACAGTGTCTTCCATTGCAGACACTGAAAGGCTCCAGGCGACATAAAACCAAATCTTTCAGTGGGCTGCAGAAAAAAATATGAAGTTCAACGATGAGAAATTTCAATTACTCAGATATGGTAACCCTGAGAAATTAAATTTCATCAGAGTAACAAACAAATTCTGGCCACAAAATAGAGAGAAACCCAACGTCAAAGAACCCGGGAGTGATTATGTCGGAGGATCTCACCTTCAAGGACCCTAAAATTGTATCAATCGCTCTGCTTGAAAAATGACAGGGATGGATAATGAGAACCTTCAAAAAATAGGGAGGCCAAGCCCATGATGACACTCTTCAGGTCACTTGTTCTATCTAGGCTGGAATATTGCTGCACTCTAACAGCACCTTTCAGGCAGGTGAAATTGCCGACCTAGAAAATGTACAGAGAAAATTTCACGGCCGCATAACGGAGATAAAAAAACCTCAATTATGGGAGCGCTTTAGGTTTCTAAACCTGTATTCCCTGGAATGCAGGAGGGAGAGATACAGATTATATACACCTGGAAAATCCTAGAGGGACTAGTACCGAACTTGCACACGAAAATCACTCACTACGAAAGCAAAAGACTTGGCAGATGATGCACCATCCCCCAATGAAAAGCAGGGGTGTCACTAGCACGTTAAGAGACCATACAATAAGTGTCAGGGGACCAAGACTGTTCAACTGCCTCCCCGCACACATAAGGGGGATTACCAACAGACCCCTGGCAGTCTTCAAGCTGGCACTGGACAAGCACCTAAAGGCAGTTCTGATCAGCCGGGCTGTGGCTCGTACGTTGGTTTGCGTGCAGCCAGCAGCAACAGCCTGGTTGATCAGGCGCTGATCCACCAGGAGGCCTGGTCACAGACCGGGCCGCGGGGGCGTTGACCCCCGAAACTCTCTCCAGGTAAACTCCAGGTAATATAATCTAAAGCTCTTATGACACCTCATCTAACCCACCCATATCTAGACTTAGAGCACGCAAAACCGACACCACGGCCCCCCACCCTCTGTACCAACCTACTTAACCAGCACCTGACCTCCTCTAGCCCTTCACAAAAGTAAACTACATGGAACGCAGTCTCATCCCCTCCACAGATACCACACCCCCCACCCTCTACAACCTGTCTGTTTCGTAATATCTCACAGACGGAAGGATCCCATGCAGAAAACGAAACATCACCTCACGCGCCGAGGTTTTAACTTCAATTTACTAAATCTAAACCAAATACTCTTCCACGCATACATGGGGAACAAACCCTCAACTGGGACAACGCACCTACCTACAAGTAACCTACACAAAACCCTTATACGAACCTTTCTCAGTTCCCTAACCAACATCACAGCCCTCAAAACTATTTCACATTCCCTCAACTCCATTCCTCGATACCACATACCCAGCCTGTCGTGTATCCTTCCCAAACGCCCCGCGTTCACACCCTCACGCAACACTTCCCATTTAATAAACACACATTTAGCCCTCCGTCTCAAATCCAACAACCCCAACCCACCCTGACTTACAGGTAACATTACAACCTCCCTCCTTAACCAATCACAACGTGAACCCATAAAAATTTGTACACCCGTCTTAGTATCCCCGCAATCGCTGTCCCTGTAATTGGGAACACAGCTGCAACATACCAAACCTTACTATACAATAGAATGTTCACGACTATCACTCGCTGTATCAGAGTTAGGTGCTGGGGTCTCAGAACACCTAGACGCCCCACGATCCTTTCCAATAACCTATCTGAATTTTCCTCCCGCGCCGCAACCATGTCATCCCTATAAATAATACCACAAATCTTTAAAGACACCGCCCATTCTTTAACAACATTACATCTCCCCCCACACCCCCACCCAAGAACCCAACCCCATGCACCTTGACTTCGCACTATTTACCTGCATACCCGTGGCACTTCCAAATAATTGCACCACCTCGTCCAACACTCCCATTGACATCCCTGCACGAATGAGAACAGTGGTGTCGTCAACATATCCAATTAACCCCGGCCAGGCCCTCCCACCCCCCACACTTCCCTCACATGGCGTACATAAGCTACGGTCAACCATTCTATAAAAGGGGTCCTGAAAACACGCAAAACAATATTTGGGACATGGGGCATCCCTGTCTAGGCCTCTTCCCATTGCAATTTCCCTCCCATACACCCATTAATCTGTATCCTCATTTTCGCCCCCTTGTACAACGTATTTACCCACTCGACTATTTCCTCCCCAAAACCCTGTCTCCTAAGTATAACCTGCAAAGCTCCCCTTTCCACTCTATCATATGCTCCCTGCCAGTCTAGAGCCAACAAAGCCGCCCCTCCACCCCCACCTTAGCTTCCACAAAACTTCTCAGTATCCCATGTCCTTCAATCATCGACCTTCCCGGCAACCCGAACTGAGATTTTGACACCACCTCTCCACTACACATTTGAACCTATTCCCTAAAATTTTTGCAAACACCTTATAGTCTGCACACATCAGTGATATGGCTCGGTACTCCCGAAGGGTGGGCTGCCCCTTGCCCTTCGGGACCAACACTACAACTGCAGTTTCCTGCTTCTCCCCCAACTTACCCTTCTCCTTCATACTATTAAATAACCTAACTATAAATTCCTTTATCAACACCCAATGTTGTAAATAAAATTCTACCGGGGAGACCATCAATACCGGGAGCTTTCCCTTCCTCATTCCCCTTAACGCATTCTCTATTTCCTCTGCCGTAATCGTCCCACCTAAAGCCTTTCGATCACTATTTCCTAAATTACACGTCACATACGTACACACCTTGTCCAATGCCCCGTCACCCACCCCCCCACTGTTCCCGTACTTCTCATACCAAGCCTCTGCATACGCACACATCCCCTTCGTGGTTCGTATCTCCTGCCCCTACTCTATAATTCCCAACCATTCTCTGTTACCTCTAAACATGGTATAGCCGTCAGCGCCTGCCTTTGCTTTTGTTGCCGCAAAACACATGCTGACGGCTTGTCGCCCAAAGCACTTCCTCCACCCCTGCCTGCATCCTTACAGCTTGAAACCTTTCATTTTGCAACACCCTCAACCTCCCCTTTATTTCAGCTATTTCATCCATAGGAAAATTATTCCCACCCACCCCCTCCCATAGCAACCTCTTAACCTATCCTCTAAATAGTTAGCCAGTCCATTTTTTTAAATTATTAATACGTTTTCCTTCTCTCACATAAAACTTTCTAATCCTTTCCTTCGCGACACTATCCCACCATGTCACAATGTCATCCACTCCCTGTTCTTCCACACTAAGCTCCCTCCATAGACTGAAACCCCTCCAACCCCCTCCTCATCCACCTAACACACTTATATTTAATTTCATAACTTCTATATATTCCGCGAGCGTCCCCCACCCAACCTCCACCAACCACTGCCCTTTGATCGACATTGTAGCCTCATCATACTGAAAGATTCAAGTCCACACCCTGAGAAAGGTACACTCTATCCTAGTCTCGCAAGCAATAACCACTCCTAACAAACGTATATTCGTCTCCCACACCACCGCTCCCCCAAAGGCATCACGTAACCTAACATCCTAATAAATCCCCAAATAAACCACAGACATATATCCAGCCCCTCTTGGGTCCACATCAGCCATCCTGGATACACTATTCCAGTCCCCCACCAACTATCCGCCACCTCTGGCAGTGCCACTTAAGAAAAACACAAGATCCTCACACAAACAAAATCTTCTTTACCTTTAATTTTATTTTCTGCCGGCGCATACACACCACAAAAGAACACGCTACCCATCCACACCCATCCACCCCAACACCCTCCCTCCCCCTCCTCCCTCGCTTCGCCGCAAACAAACGGGCTCGTCGCCCTTAAAATGCCACCAAAACCCAAACCCCCTTTAGATGGGGAGATGCAGGGTAACTACTCCGAACTCCTCCACCTCCAACACCCTAAACCCTCTTTGAAATTGTGCGACACCTGCAGGAACACACATCCACTCTAGGTTTATATCAGAAAGTACGAAACCAATCGCTCGCATACCGCTACATTAACCCATTAACATTACAGACATACACCTAAGGCCGATTAAAGTTCCACCCCTGCTTCCTCGCATCACTCGTTACAACACCAGACGTGAATATACGTTGGACACCGTCAGAGTGCTCTCGTATCCCCTCCCTCCCTTCTCAGGTGCCTTCCTATCATGGCTACCACCACTACACCACTAACCGCACACTTTCACCTCAGTCTGTTTCCCCAGGCTTTTGTGCAGGCGTAAGAACGTCAATCAGAATCTGATGTAGCCGCCCTCTTTCTCGTGACAGTCATTACACATATCTTATAAAGATAATAATCATTCGCTGCTGACCACGGGGCGAGTGAGTTGTGCGATGCACGCCCTCTGCTGTTCAGGCGAGCTAACCTTGTATCACATGGCGCTGAGTGGTGGAGGAGGCCGCGTAAATACCATTGTATTGAGCTGCGTCGTGGGGCGATTTCACCCTCTTCAGTGCAAGGCTTACTCCCAACAAGCATTAGGAGACCTATGGAATCCAGGACGATGAGTTATGGTGTAGCCCATGAATGGGTCTATAGAACGTCGTCAAACTTGAATTCCACCGGTCCCGGTAATGAGTCTTTGGTGACGAGGTTCCAGACGTGAGTCTTGTGCTACTCCAGCGTAAGGCAGCGTTTGATCGATGTATCTCGCCACTTTTACTGGTTAAGATACGTATGTCCCTTTGAGGGCAGATGAGGCTGACATAAGGAAGTGTTTTTTTTGAGACATAATGAACGTACATCTGTCTGGGCACAAAAGCAAGTGGACAGCAGGTGCTTACATGGGACGTCCGGAGGTACCTATTCCCTGAAGAATGACTCTGAGACATCCCATACCGTCGTACATCGTGTTGGAGACTTCTGGACGCAAGTTATGGTATCGGTATGCCGGACAGAACTACTCAGAATATGTGGAGTACGACCATTATGGCGGCAGAGTGGCGTGAACTGAGGAGGGCGCCAGCGCAAACTGGTGAAGCACCACTTACCACGTGATAGCTGTTGAGAGCCCAGTGCGCAAGCAAGGCCGGGCGCTTGTGGAGTGAAGAGGTGGAGGAGTCCAAAGAGGAAATGGCAGTGTGAGGTAAGCGTGATGTACAAGGATCTGTTATCTACAACAAAGGAAATGTACGAGAAGTGCAAGTGCAGGATGAGGTGCAGGCTCTAGAGGAAGAGCTTCAGGAAGTGGTTTAAGGACATTGACACCGCCTGCAGAGGATGTTTGTTTTCCTGAGCTGGTGAGAGACAACGGCGGTGCCTGTAGAGGAATGTAAGGATAAAAAACAGAGCAGGGTTGCCGGCCAACTAGTAAGAGAGAGGTGTCGCCGTGTGCTGTGAACGGGTGTGGTGGAGGAGAGGTTCATCGTGAGGAACCTCAGAAGATAACATGGGTGGGGAGGCATCACGAGAAAGAGAGCGGCCGGCGGCGTCCAGACTCAGATGATGTCCTACGCAGTCGCAGAGGTCGGGGAGGAAGGAAGAGCAATGTCGAAGCAGTCACGATAAAGGCAAACGCAAAAAAGGGGAGGGGTTGATGGTTGAAGCCTTGTGCTGGTCGGGGCAGGAGGCCCTGGATGAATGAAAGAAGAGAGGAAGGGTTGGAAACTATAAAAAGGCCTAGGTTATTACTGTGAACGTAAATGGACTGTGTAATAGTGTGAAGAAGGAATTGGTTTTGAATGTTTCCTGTCTAATTATAGGTGATGAGTGGCCTGCAAGAACACAATTTCAAGAGGGAAGAGGTGCTCGAGGTGGAGGGGTTTCAGGTCATGACTCTGCATCAGCACTCTGAAAGGTGTGTGGTATATTGATCAGGGAGGCAAGCCCGTTGTGTGCTTAAGAAGTGAGGAGGGGAGGGGGAAGATATTGCGCGTGGATGGGTTGGTGGATGGGACAGCGGGTACTTGGTATGTGTGTATGCACCAGCGAAAATGATGTGAATGGTAACAAAGATTTTGTAATGTGAAGAACTAGTTTTCTTCTTACCGTGGTTTACCTGCATGTCCGTCGTTGGCGACTGGAACTGCGTTTATTAGGAGGGCTGACATGGAACAAAAGGGGCGGGGCACGTGACGGCGGCCGTGCGAGATCTTTTGAGGATAGTCAGTTGCGGGATGCGTTGGAAAGGAGGGGCGTGGAAGGTCAGAGCACACTTTTGTAAGACGGGTTAACCGCTGCGAGTTGGATAGGCTGTATAGATCTCAAGGGTTGGGTTGCCATTTACCGTACAATAGAAGTAGCTTATTCGGACATCGGGCGTAGTAGCAGAGTGGCGTGGGAGTCACTACAGGTATATTAGGGGAGATTGGAAATTAAATACAAGTGTGTTTAGGTGATAGAGGGGAAAGAGGGGATTTGACAACGCTGTGGGAGGGGTTACGTGCAGAGAAAACGGGTAGAGGAGGTGGTGAAGTGGTGGGAATGTGTGGCTAAAGAGATTAAGCAATATTACGTAAAGGAAGGAAACATATCATATTCTTTTAAAATATGGGCTTGCTAAACTATTTGGAGATAGATTAACGGGTTGTTATGCGAGGGGGGCGGTGGCGGCACTTATCCAATGATGAAATGATGGCAATTAAAGGGAAGGCTGCGTGAGGTAACAGATGAAGGTTCCAAGCGGTGCGGGTACAGGCGGGGTGGAAGAGGTGTTATGGGGCATAGACCTTCATCGTGCCTATGCTAGGCAGAAAACCAAGACACAGGAATGACGATTCCATGGTTGAGGTTCATGAATCGATAGGAGGGTACATGGGTGGGGCAGTCATACAAGCTACGGAAGGAATGGGGCGTTTGCTGACACTGGTATGAGAAGTACTGGCAACGAGAAGGGGTAGAGGAATGGGGTTTTAGAACAGGTGTGTGGAGTGGTGGTATGTCATTGCTAACATGATAGAGAAGCCACGGGGTGGGGAAAATAACTGAGGGGGAAATATGGAGGGCTTTAAGTGGAATGCGAAAGGGCAAAGCACCGGAATGATGGACTCCCCGGCAGAGTTTTATCAGCAGCTTGGGAATTATTGAAGGCATTTACTGGTTAGGTATTAAATTGCATGAGGAGAGAGTGAGCTGGGTGAGAAGCAGGCAAACGGCTTCGTGTTATTGGTACCGAAGGGTAAGGGCAGCATATGCTTCGGGCTTACCGGCGATCCTCGTTGTTATGGCGCAGAATTATAAATTGTTTGCGAAGATGTTGGAAATCGGTCAAGTGTGTGGGTAGGGCGGGTAGTATCAAAAACTCAGTTTTGGGTTTGCAGGAGGTCTATGTGGAGGCATGGGTTACTTAGGATTTCGTGGAGGCAAAAGGGGTGGCGCTGAGAGGCAGGGAGGGAGGTTTGGTGGCCTCGATTGGCAAGGGGGCATACGATAGATGGATCGATAGCATTGAAGCCATCCTCAGGTCAGGGTTTGGGAAGAAAAATGGGCTGGGTTGAGCGTTGTCATGGGGTGCAATGGCGAGGGTACAGATTAATGTCGATTTGGTTGGGAAGAGTCTAATGGGTAGGACTTAGCAGGGTGTCCTATGTCCAATTATTGTTTGCGTGCGTACAGGCCCCCTTTTATAGATTGATGGAGCAGCGTAATGTGTCACGTAGAGGGACCAGGGTGTGAGGTTGCGCGGGTTTGGCCAGTTTTTAATTGGGTACGTGGATGAGACAACTGTTCTGATCAGGGAGGGATGTCAATGGACACATAGACGGGTAGTACACCTGTTCGCGAAGGGCAACTTGGTATGAGGGTAATTCAGATAAATCCATGGTCACGGGTTAGGAGCTTGGGCGGGTAGGGTTGATTGGGGTAGTGCAGTTGTGAGAGGCAGGTGCACTCGTTAAAAATCTGCGGTCTTATTTTATGCAGACGATCTACCTGTGGCACGCATAGAAAACTCGCTAGGTAGTAGAAAGGATTCAGGACCTTGGGTGCATTGCGACCTTAATCAGTTGACCCTTGTGGCAGCGTGCCAATGTGGTTAATATCTTACTGTATAGCAAAGTGTGGCATGTGGCAGCCGTGTTCCCATTAACATGGGCCAGCAATAACGAACAGACTGAGGAAGGTTTGTAAATTCTTGTGGGGTCGAGCGGTGATTGGAGTTTAGAGGGAGGGGTCATGTTACCTGTAATGTAAGGGGGGGCTGGGATTGCTCTGGACTAAAAAGCGGAGGTCAAATGTGGCTTCATTAAAAGGGAGGTGATGAGGGAAAGTGAGGGGGGGGGTTGGGCCAGGATCCCTATCAGAATGCAACGATGTTTACAGGATTGAGCTGCATGATGTGAAACTGTGTTTGAGTGGCTCTGGCGTGGATCCAGAGCCAGCAAAGGTTAGAAATAGGTAGTTGTGTAGATTGTTAGCCGGGAGGTTTGTACGCCCTGTAGAGGGAATTTTCCCCAGGTAGGCATGGGGAAGTATAATGGAAATAGGGTGAGTAGGATGAGGTTGCAACCCGTGGTTCGGGATGTAATGTAATCGTTTTCTGCAGGGCATTTTAACCGTCGGTGTGGTTCTACGGGATAGCAGTCGTTGACGGGGGGGTGGGGGGGGAGTGTGGATATTGTGGTGGAGGAGTTCGGCTTTTCAGTATTATATTTTGTGATGGCCTGAGGAGTGTCAAGGGTGGTTAAATAGGGTGATAAATAGGAGAGGAGGTAAAGGAATTTCTGTATTGAGAGCATTAAGTCACGAGGTGGGGGTTAGGGAGGAAAGTGTAATCAGAGCTGTGTGACATTTATGGCAGACATTAATATCTATATCGTTGGGGATTGGCGGGGCAAACAGGTTACTGAGGTGAAAGAGGAGGGTTGGTTAGCTTTAATAACGTTCGATAAAACGGTATGTAGAAATACGGAAATTTATGGAGGAGGTGGGTGAAGGATTTTTCAGAGGATATAGCAACTACGTTACAGGTTTTATGAGACTTGTAATATACGAGGGAGGGGAGGGTAATGATTGGAAAGTGTTGCTGGGTAGGGAAGTCAGGGTGAAAAACAGGGTTTGCCTCCTGGTAATGGATAACAATAAGGTTTTGCGAGAGTGTTGGATGAGTGATGCATAGTGAATAATATGTGGACCACGGTGCTAGCACCTGTGGAGCTGGCCAGTTTTGTGGACGGACTTTATACTTATTAACCATATTGTGGGTGGTAATATTATTTACGGTAATGAACATTGTAAATTGAGATTTGTATAATAATTGCAATGTATTTGCTCCAACTTGTTTTTCTAGGTGCCTTGCACTGCCATAGCGTTGATGCTGTGATCATGCACATTGTCCAGAGATATATGTGATATGTTTGTATTAATGTCTTGCATTATTGTTCGTCACTGGTGTGCTGCCATTCAGTTTTGGATTTGAGAGTAAAAGGTTAATGCACGTCAGATAGTGTAATAAAGTTGGCAACAGTGTGTTATAGGTTTTTGTGGTTTAGGTGCGTGCTAGGCACAGTCTTTATGTGTTACGTATGTCTATGTTATATTTATGTTGTATGTACTGTTTGTCCAATAGCACTATGTAATGGCCATATAAGCTGTTAAGAGCTTGAATTCATAGTTGAAGCTGTGTTATTGTTTTAACACTGGATATTGCATGTTTATATGGTGTAAAGGCTTCATGTGGTGGATTTTGAACTAAGTTTATTCTATGGTTTTGTAGTAATTTAGTATGTCTTGTACTTTTCTATTCACCATTGTTAGATACATATTGTTATGTAAACTGAACCAGTAGACAATTACATAAATTAATGTTGGAATCATTGCTGTGTGGACTTTAGATTAGGCAACATTCATTGTTTATCGTGTGTTTTAGGTTGTAAATAGTGGGGTGGTTGGATAACACGGAAAGGGGGGGGGGGGGGGGTAATATGGTCTGTAAAATATGTTCAGTGCAATGCATTGTATGATCTGTAGTCGATTATTAGTACCATTTTGAGGGATGTATATAAAAGTGTTGTTCATATCATGTAATTCTGTGGGTAAGCTCCAACAGGTTTGGTTAAGTGATAGGATGAGGGGAGGCAGGGAGGGGGGGTGTACCACACGGAGTTGTAAGTGTGGTGTGTAATATTGCTGGAGGAGGAGTGTGTTTATTATAGACTTCAATGATTTTAACAGATTATATTTGTAATGTCATGTGTTAAATAAAATAAAAAAAAAAAAAAAAAAATAAACTGCTCACTTCACCTCAGTCTGTTTCCCAGCCTTTGAGCAGGCGTTAGGACTCATCAGAATCTGATGTAGCCCGCCCTCTTTTCTCGTGACAGTCATGTTACAACATATCTTGGGGGTCAGATTTACCTCTCGTGAACCACCACCGCCACCAGAAATGGTTTAATGATCAATGGACGACTCCAAACCACCATCAACGTCAAATTATCAGGTCTCAGACTTCTGGAAGCGACGATTCTCCGATGACACCACGCTCAATGTAACGGTCCCCCTCGTGGTGACACGTCTTGCAACACCCTTCCACCACCAATTCCTCCTCATCTCAAGAATCTTTCTTCTTGTACTTGCTGCTCCTCCTTATCCACAGGAGACGACATCTGATCAGGCAGGTGGGGGCGGGACTCCAACTCACCACCAGTCCTGTGTGCCCGATCCACTATCTCGCTCCACAAAACACCACGCCCTCCATCCGATGTTTGTTCCTCAACTGCCACCTTTGAAGCAGGGGCTGCGACGTCCACCACAGGTCCAGGCACATGTCTTCGCTTGTCACAGGTCGCCGCTATGTGATCATACTCACCACATAGGCGGCATGTACGTCGTTGTCCTGGGTACATTACCATTACCTGCGTCCTGAAATCTTTTAGGTACACATAGGATGGTATTTGGTGCCTCAAAGTCATTTTGAGGTTGAAAGAACCCTCTGGAAAACCAGCATAGGCTCCTGCCTCCCACGTACCATGTTGAGCATAATGAGGATAATTAATGTCATGATTATTCAGGTTGGTGATAGGGTTAGTTTTCAATGTGTGTGTGTGAGTGGGGGGGGGATGATGGGTCACCTGTGTTGCAGCACAGGTTTCTTAATAAGGCATATTGTAGGTCTGGTGTATTTGTTGAGAGTGGTATTATGGGTGATTGTCATTAAGCTTGGAGCATTATTGTGGTGAGGTTGTAATTTTAGGAGTTTTATTAATAGCCATTTTGTGGCCTTTGTTATTATAACTTTATTCCTTCTTAAATTGTGATATGTTATAAAAACTTGTTGGTAGCGTATTATGTTCCACTTACACTGGTATTGCAATTGATTTTGAATTTTCTTGAGAGGGATTTCCTTTCACTATTTCCTTGAAGCACCGAGTTATTTTTGTTTTTATTGTAACGTGGTCCAGCATCAGTTTTGGCAGTAATTACCTATTATTATTGTTCTTATTTAAGGTATTGTAATTTTGGTAGTCCTGTACCATTCATGGTTGTAAATAATGTTTCCTCAAGTGACATGTGTCATAATAATCCTAAATTGAGGATAATTAATGTCATGATTATTCAGGTTGGTGATAGGGTTAGTTTTCAATGTGGGTGTGTGAGTGGGGGGGGGGGGAGGGATGGTGGGTCACCTGTGTTGCAGCACAGGTTTCTTAATAAGGCATATTGTAGGTCTGGTGTATTTGTTGCGAGTGGTATTGTCATTAAGCTTGGAGCATTATTGTGTTGAGGTTGTAATTTTAGGAGTTTTATTAATAGCCATTTTGTGGCCTTTGTTATTATAACTTTATTCCTTCTTAAATTGTGATATGTTATAAAAACTTGTATATGTAGACTGTCAGATGTTGCCTGGATTGTTTTGTGTTTATATATTGTTTTATGATGTTGTCCTTGATCATTTTTTTTATTATATGTACCTATTAATATTTGTACATGAAGTTCTAAATAAAATATAAAAAAAATCTGCCTCATCCGCCTCAAAGGAACGTTGCGTAACTTGATCCACGTATAATACCGTGAAACATCTATCATTCTTACAGTGACAGCTGGTGTGACGTTAAGACTCATGTCCTGAAACCTGGTGATTAACGATTCATAAACCGTTGCTGATAGCAGTTTGACGAAAATTCGTTGTCCTCCGTTCAATGCTACACCATACAAGTCACTATCTTGTACTCCATAAGTCTCCCGTATGACTTTGGCAATAAGACTTGCGCAGAGAACCTGGTCGTTATCGTTCCTTTAAAGTAGCTCAGATTGCCTACATATTTATCCTTCGTCTCAGACTAACCGCCATCTTGACGATCACAAGTGCACCTAAGTTGTTAGCCGAGGTGTGACAGCACCACTTCACACCACTGCAGCCGGGTAACTGACAAGGGGGGCTCGCCTACACACAGCAAGGGGTGCAGAGCACTACCGCACACTACCGTGGTCAGGCAGCGAATGTTCTTTGGTATTTGTGTAGTCACTGCAGGTTATCTTTTTACTGCTTGTATCTTGTTACATATTATGTACCCATATATTTTGTACCTGAGTTTTAATAAAATAAAAAAAAAAATTATAAGATGTCCTCCATGGGGAAGTGGGAAAAGAATTCTTCCTCAGTAACCAATGCTGTTGTAAGATGTGACTAAAATGCCGGAAGCAAGGGGGTAGTAACCCCTTCTCCTGTATATATTACTAAATATAAAAGGAGAAACTTTCGTTTTTCCTTTTGGGCCACCCTGCCTCGGAATGCAAAGAGGTTCAATGAATGGAACATTCTTCTTATTATAGTCTGATTAGATGAAATTCTTTTTCTCCCCTAGAGGGGTGGGCCAATCCGGAGATAATGCAATACCGGGCTGATCCGCAGCAAGGTGGAGCAAGCCCCTAGCACTTTGCCATGATCCAAAAATCAGTTTAATATCGAAGATCCCACATGGGGATCATATCAGATATCACGCTGATAAGAACAGATACTACACTTTTGATCTTAGCTTAGGAAAGCCGAGAAGCGATAAAAGAAGATTTCAAAAGGAAAACCTAAAAAACGTTTGGCATAGGAGTTTATGCTAGATGAAGTTCGGTTTAAGAACGTCATGCTGTTGTAACTGGGGAAACTACAGAAAATTTGGGATGCATATAAAACTTTTAACCACATTACTAGATCTGAAGAATATAAATTTTAATAAGAAGCTAAACTGTAAATTTCTCTCCCCCCCCTAAATAGTAATGATTAGGGAAAGGTTTGCCACTGAGTATACTGTGGTACTGCTTCCATTTTCTTGGAAAGGTCATCGACAGCACTACCAGTGACCCAACCTTTCCTACAACAATAATGGTAATCACTACTATATATGACACTATTTTTTTTTTTTTTATTTTATTTAAAACATGACATTAAAAAATATAATATATAAAACTCATTTAAGGCTATAAATTAACACAGTCCTCCTACAGCTAACATTACACACCAGACTTACAACCTACCTGGAGTTTATTACCTTTGTAAATTGTGGGGATATAGGTTATAAATGACCATAATTTTTAAAGGGGTGGACCGGTAAGCCAGCGGAAGGCCTCGGTCAGATGACCAAAAGCTCCAAAGGCGGGTCATCATCTGACTAAGACCCGCGTCAGGAAACATTTGTTCTGTTTCCTGACGAACCTTACCTAACCTAACCTAACCTAACCTTTGTAAATTGTGAGTTCATTACCTTTGTAGATCGACACCATGCCTAACCCTTCTAGGGTAGGGTAGGTGCCTGAGCCCGAGCCTTTAGCTCATAAGACTGTCATTCCCATTAGCCCCCTTGGGGCGGGGATGGCAGACCAGAGAGGCCTAGCTTGTGGCTAGGCCTGGGGACAGTTGGTCCCAAAGATGAGGAGGTACTTGTGCCTCCTCCCATGGGAGACTTAGGTCTCAGACACTGCCTAAAGAGGGAGCCAAGGCCGGGCCACCACTTGGAAAAGGCCCTGGCCGGGAGAATACCAGCTAATATTTAATAATAATAATACCTTTGTAACTTGTGAGTTCATTACCTTTGTAAATTGTGAGTTCATTACCTTTGTAAATTGTGAGTTAATTACCTTTGTAAATTGTGAGTTCATTACCTTTGTAAATTGTGAGTTCATTACCTTTGTAAATTGTGAGTTCATTACCTTTGTAAATTGTGAGTTCATTACCTTTGTAAATTGTGAGTTCATTACCTTTGTAAATTGTGAGTTCATTACCTTTGTAAATTGTGAGTTCATTACCTTCGTAAATTGTGAGTTCATTACCTTTGTAAATTGTGAGTTCATTACCTCTGTAAATTGTGAGTTCATTACCTCTGTAAATTGTGAGTTCATTACCTTTGTAAATTGTGAGTTCATTACCTTTGTAACTTGTGAGTTCATTACCTTTGTAAATTGTGAGTTCATTACCTTTGTAAATTGTGAGTTCATTACCTTTGAAACTTGTGAGTTCATTACCTTTGTAAATTGTGAGTTCATTACCTTTGTAACTTGTGAGTTCATTACCTTTGTAAATTGTGAGTTCATTACCTTTGTAAATTGTGAGTTCATTACCTCTGTAAATTGTGAGTTCATTACCTTTGTAAATTGTGAGTTCATTACCTTTGTAAATTGTGAGTTCATTACCTTTGTAAATTGTGAGTTCATTACCTTTGTAAATTGTGAGTTCATTACCTTTGTAAATTGTGAGTTCATTACCTTTGTAAATTGTGAGTTCATTACCTTTGTAAATTGTGAGTTCACTACCTTTGTAATTGTGAGTTCATTACCTTTGTAAATTGTGAGTTCATTACCTTTGTAAATTGTGAGTTCATTACCTTTGTAAATTGTGAGTTCATTACCTTTGTAAATTGTGAGTTCATTACCTTTGTAAATTGTGAGTTCATTACCTTTGTAAATTGTGAGTTCATTACCTTTGTAAATTGTGAGTTCATTACCTCTGTAACTTGCTCAGCTATCAAAACTTTGGAGTCCAGTCCCTGGACCAATTATGTACCTCTGTAATCTTTTGACTACCACCCACAGGATGGGTATGGGGTGACTACCGCCCACAGGATGGGTATGGGGTGACTACCGCCCACAGGATGGGTATGGGGTGACTACCGCCCACAGGAGGGGTTTATGGGGTGACTACCACCCACAGGATGGGTATGGGGTGACTACCGCCCACAGGATGGGTATGGGGTGACTACCGCCCACAGGATGGGTATGGGGTGACTACCGCCCACAGGATGGGTATGGGGTGACTACCGCCCACAGGATGGGTATGGGGTGCATAATAAACATATTAAAACTTAAACTAACTAACAACTCCGTGTGGGTACACCCCCCCCTCCCTGCTCCTCATCCTATCACTTAATGTTGCAGTTTAAAAACTGTAATGTAAAGCACCCTTCTGGCAAGACAGTGATGGAGTGAATGATGGTGAAAGTTTTTCTTTTTCGGGCCACCCTGCCTTGGTGGGAATCGGCCAGTTTTGATAATAATAATAATAATAATATAAAATGCTGCATTAGGCTCACATATCAAAAAACTTTGACAAATGATTTACCATGTGAAGTTAATGTTTCCACATCATATTTTGAATGTATGAGTGTCTTGATGCAACCACAGGATATGGCAGAACCTTCGATGATAAGTGTAATCCTTCTCACTTCCTCTCTCTTTCCCCTTTCAATCTCTCTTTGTTCCTCCCCCTTCCCCCTTTCTCTCTCTCTGTTCCTCTTTTCCCCTTTTACCTGGGTAGAATTTTATTAGGAAAGTAGCAAGAGTGAATACATCAGTCAACTGTGGCTTCAGAATCAGCCTTCAGCACGAAATAATATGAAATTTGAGTTTGTAAACTCAACTGGCCCTTGAACTTTCTATATAATAACCCACAACATCCCTGTGAGGTGAACTACCAATTTTTTTTTTTTTATATTTTATTTAAAACATTACAATACAAGGTGGAAATTATATTAAAAGGTACACATAATGAGTTAAATCACAAATTCCCAATTCACCCTTACAAAAATGATTACAACAGACAAAAAGTGTTCTGACACCCTAATACCACACACCATATACACCCAGTTATACCAGTTATATACCTGTGAAGGCTGAAACTTTTGACACAATTTCACCCCCCCCCTCTCGCAAAATATAACCATCACCAACCTGACAGCATCTTAACTTAACATTAAAGGATACATAGGAATTACACTATCATGAGTGATACAGTAACATCTTAGACACAAAATATTAATAACAATGAAATGGGATACATGTCATTACTTAACACAATGACACCTCAACCTGGTGAAAGAAAAACCCAAAAGCTTAATTTTCTAAGAAGGTTGCAATATTGAATGTCAACTCTCAAAGGCAACTTATTGGCAGTCTTAGCATGTAAACCCTATTCATGCAACATAGTATATAAATAAGACTGTATATTATGAAAAACATCACAGAATACAAAGGTATAAAGTATAAACCCCAGCCATGTAGCGGCTACACACAAAAATTCCACATACTTCCCTAACACAGACAAAACAAAACAAATTTTTGTGACAACTGCACCCTAAACACAACTCACATCATATGACTTAAGACTGCTATGTACATAGATAACATAATAATATGACTTAAGACTGCTATGTACATAGATAACATAATAATAAATCTAATTTGAATGGATCACAGTTGATCAATCAGCCTTCACACATCAGGCGTTAGAGAATAATTCTCATAGTACAAGTCCAACTTGCATGTAGTCCCATCTCGCTACATACAATAATATGTGTATTATATACACATAATACTAACACACTGGACAAGCAACTGTCCATCACTTCCAATCAATATGCTGCCCTACCCTCGCTCTGCACAGTGATGTAGGCAACCCCCCCCCCTTGAATACCTTATCCATCATCACTACTACCTTGAAGGAACAGGAGTACTATATGAATAGTGTATAGTCCATGTCACACAAAAAAAACTGGCCAGCTCCACAGGTGCCAGCACCCGTGGTTCACATATTCACTCACGCATCATTCATCCACCACTCACGCAAACATTTGTTGTCATCCATTACCAGGGAGGCGACCCTGTTTTCACCCATGACTTCCCTACCCCAGCAACACTTTCCAATCGTACCCTCCCCTCCCCCGTATATTACAAGTCTAATAAAACCGTAACGTAAGTTGCCTATATCCCTCTGAAAAATCCTTCACCCACCTCCTCCCATAAATTTCCTTATTTCTGCATACCGTTTTATAGAACGTTATCGCTAACACCCTCCTCTTCACCTCAGTAACCTGTTTCCCCCGCAATCCCCACACTATATAGATATAATCTGCCATAATGTATCCCACAGCTCTGATTACACTTTCCTCCCAACCCCCCACGTCGATGACTTAATGCTCTCAATACAGAAATTCCTTTACCTCCTATCCTATTTATCACCTACTTAACCACCCTTGACACTCCTCATTCCATCACAAAAATATACTACATGAAAAGCGACTCCTCCCCACCACATATCCCACACTCCCCCCCCGTCAACGACGCGTCTATCCGTAGAACCACACCCGACGGTAAAATGCCGTGCAGAAAACGATACATGACATCCCGAACACGAGGTTGCAACCTCATCCTACTCACCTATTCCATATACTTCCCCATGCATACATGGGGAAAATTCCCTCTACAGGCGCTACAACCCTCCCGGCTAACAATCTACACAACCTACCTATTTTAAACCTTTGCTGGCTCTCGATCCCACGCCAGAGCCCTCAACACAGTTTCACACTCATGCAACTCAACTCCTGTATACATCCGTTGCAATCTGTTATGGATCCTGGCCAACCCCCCCCCACCCACACTTTCCCTCATCACCTCCCATTTAATGAAGACACATTTGACCCTCGCTTAAGTCAGCAATCCCAGCCCCCCCTTACTTACAGGTAACATTACCACATCCCTTTTAATCCAATCACAGCTCGAACCCCACAAGAATTTAAAAACCTTCCTAAGTATGTTCGTTATTGCTGGCCAGTTAATGGGAACACGGCTGCCACGTGCCATACTTTGCTATACAGTAAGATACTAATAGCAATGGCACGCTGCACAAGGGTCAAATGATAAGGTCGCAATGCACCAAGCGTCCCTGAATCCTTTCTACCATCCTAATCGATGTTTTCCGTGCGTTGCCACAGTTAGATTCGTCTGCATAAAATCAGACCGCAAATTTTTAACGAATTCACTGCCTCCCCACAACTGCACTACCCCAATCAACCCTACCGGCCCAAGCCCTAACCCATAACCATGGATTTATCTGAATTTACCCTCATACCAGTTGCCCCTGCGAACATTTTTACTACCCCGTCTAATGTGTCCATTGACATCCCCTCCCTGATAGAACAGTTGTATCATCCATATACCCAATTAAAAACTGGCCAAACCCTCGCAACCTCACACCCTGGTCCCTCTACGTGACACATACGCTGCTCCACCAATCTATAAAAGGGGTCCTGTATGCACGCAAACATAATTGTGACATAGGACACCCCTGCCTAATTCCCCTACCCATTACAATCTTCTCACCCAATCGACCATTAATCTGTACCCTCGCTATTGCACCTCCATACAACGCCTCAACCCAACCCACTATTTCATCCCCAAACCCCTGACCCCTGAGGATGGCTTTTAATGCTTTCCTATCCACTCTATGTATGCCCCTTGCCAATCGAGCGCCACCAAACCTCCTCCCTCCCCCCCCCCTTTTGCCTCCACGAAATCCCATAAGTAACCCATGCCCCTCCACCATGGACCTCCCTGGCAAACCAAACTGAGTTTTTGATACTACCCGCCCCACCACACACTTGACCCGATTTCCCAAATCTTCGCAAACAATTTATAATCTGCGCATAACAACGAGATCGCCCGGTAATCCCGAAGCGTATGCTGCCCCTTACCTTTCGGTACCAATACAACGACAGCCGTTGCCTGCTTCTCACCCAGCTCACCTCTCCTTCATGCAATTTAATAACCTAACCAAAAAACGCCTCATTAATTCCCAATGCTGCTGATAAAACTCTGCCGGGAGTCCATCAATTCCCGGTGCTTTGCCCTTTCGCATTCCACTTAAAGCCCTCCATATTTCTCCCTCAGTTATTTCCCCACCCAGTGCTTCCCTATCACTGTTACGCAACTGACATACCACACTCCCACACACCTGTTCTAAAACCCCATCCTCTACCCCTTCTCGTTGCCAGTACTTCTCATACCACTTGTCAGCAAACGCCCCCATTCCTTCCGTAGCTTGTATGACCTGCCCCTCCCTGTACCCTCCTATCGACTCATGAACCTCCAACCATGGAATAGTCATTGCCTGCTGTCTTTGTTTCTGCCTACGCAATACGCACGATGAAGGTCTATCGCCCCATAACACCTCTTCCACCCCCGCCTGTACCCGCACCGCTTGGAACCTCTCATCCTGTACCTCACGCAGTCTCCCTTTAATTGCCATAATATCATCCATGGATAATTGCCCGCCACCGCCCCCCTCGCATAGCAACCCCGTAATCTATCCTCCAAATAGTTAGCAAGCCCATATTTTAAAGAATTGATACGTTTCCCTTCCTTTACGTAATATTGCTTAATCCGTTCTTTAGCCACACCATCCCACCACATCACCACATCCTCTACCCCATTTATCTCTGCACTTAACCCCTCCCACAGCGTTGCAAATCCCTCTATCCCCTCCTCATCACCTAACACACTTGTATTTAATTTCCAATAACCCCTAGATATACCTGCTAGTGACTCCCACGCCACCTCTGCTACTACCGCCCGATGATCCGAATAAGCTACTTCTATTGTACGGAAAAATGTCAACCCAACCCCTTGAGTTATAATACAGCCTATCCAACCTACATCGTAACCTCGTCTTACAAAAGTGTGTCTACCTCCCACTCCCCTCCTCCAACCGCATCCCGCAACTGAATAACTCTCAAAACGTTCTCGCAGCCGCCGCACGTGCCCGCCCCTTATGTTCCACTTTCAGCCCACCTAAAAAACGCGGTTCCAGTCTGTCCACCAACAGACGGCCACTGTATTGTAACCCACGTAAGAAGAAACTAGTTCTTCACATACAAAATCCCTTTTTTACCCTCCCAACATTTTCTGCTGGTGCATACACACTACAAATAAACCCACTGCCCCTCCACCACCCATCCAACGTGCAATATTCCCTTCCCCCTCCTCCCCCCCTCACTTCTTATCAACACAAACGGGCTCGCCTCCCTGATCAATTCCCCCCACACCACCTTTCCGACGAGCATATGGCAGATTCATACTCTGAAACCCCTCCACCACGAGCACTCTCCCTCCACTTGAAATTGTGTTCATGCAAGGAACACTACATCCACCCAAAATTTATAAGAAACAATCGAAACCATTCTTCATCACACAATTACACATCCATTGACTTTCACTATAGATACACCAAAGGCTCTTTATATTTCCAACCTTCCTCCTCTCTTCATTCAACCCAGGGCCTCCTGCCCCAGAGCCATCACAAGGCTTCACACCATCAACCCCCCCCCCTTTTTTCGATGCCTTTATCATGACCATCGACAGTGCACTTTCCTCCTCCCAGACCTCTGCTCCGGCTATCAGGACATCATCTGATTCTGACTCCGCCCGATCTCAACCTCGTGATTCCCTCTACATCCATGTTAATCTTCTGAGGTACCCTCACGACAACCTCAACCTCCACCACACCCCGTTCACAGCACACGCGACAACTCTCTCTTACTAGTATGGCCCGTCAACCCCTGCTATGTTTTTTAATCCTTACATTCCTCTACAGGCAACGCCGTGCCTCTCACCACTCAGGAATCAACATCCCTCTGCAGGCGGTTGTCCAAGTCCTTAACGACATCCTGAAGCTCTTCCTCTAGAGCCTGCACCCCTCCTGCACTTGCACTTCTGTACGATTCCTATTGTGTAGTGTAACAAATCCCTTATACATCACAGCTTACCGTCACACAATTCCAGTCTCCACTTTGATCCTCCACACTCTTCACTCCACAAGCCGCCACCAGGCCCTTGCTTCCGCGGGCTCTCAACAGCTAATCCAAAAAGGGCTGGTAACTGTGCTTCACCATTTAGCGCTGGCGCCCACCTCGCTTCACGCACTCAGCCGCATATGTACTGTACCCCCACATATTCAGCACGTACTTCTCTGTCCGGCATACACACCATAACTTGCGTCTGAAGTCCTCCAACCGACCGTAATACGTATTGGATGTCTCAGAGTCATCTTCAGTGAAAAGGTACCCTCCGACGACCCATGTAAGCACCTGCCCGTCCACCTATGCCCTTTAGTGCCAGATGTACGACCTCCATATGTCCTCAAAAACACTCCTTACGAACGTCAGCCTCATCTCCCTCAAAAGGGACATTTACTATCTAACCCACGTAAAGTGGCGAGATACTCGATCAAACGCACCTTCACAGTTGGATTACATCAAGACTCGACGACTTGGAATCTCGTCACCAAAGACTCATACACGAGTGGAATTCAATTTGACGAAGATCTATAAGCCCCCATTCAGGGCTACACCAACACCCTCATCGTCCTGGATGCCATATTTTCTCCCTAATGATTGTTGGGAGTAAACTAGCACTGAAGAGGGTGAAATCGCCCCACGAATCAGCTCAAACCAATCGAAATTTACGCGCCTTAACACACACTCAGCGCCATGTAGATACAAGGTAGCTTGCCATGAAACAGCAGAGGGGTGCAGCGCACAACCTCACTCCGACCGTGTCAGGCAGCTAAGATTGGCCCACAGAGGCCCTGGTCACAGACCGGGCCGCGTGGGCGTTGACCCCCTGAAACCTCTCTCCATGTATACTTGGTTTAAGACCAACCTAGCAACAGAGACAATAGTCCAAAATCAACAAAACGGAATCAGAACCCCAGCCATAACATATGGAGTTCCCACATGATAGTATTCCTGTTCCCTTACTATCTTATGTAATGTCAATGATATGCCTATCATTGGTCAAGTGCAAACTCCTACTGTATGCAGATTACAGTTCTCTGTAGTGAACAGTAAAGACCCACAATATATTGCTAATGTTTTAACACTGGAACTGGAGTTCCTGCAGCAAATGGATTTTTTTTTATTTTTTTTTTTTTTTTTATTTTATTTTTTTTTTTTTTTTTTTTATTATTTTTTTTTTTTATTTTTTTTTATTTATTAAACAATGACATTACAAAATATAATATGTAAAACTCATTTAAGTCGTAATTAACACAATCCTCCCTAAGCTAAAAATACACACCCACTTACAACCCCGTGTGGGTACACCCCCCCCCCTTTCCCTGCTCCTCATCCTATCACTTAACCCAACCTGTTGGAGCTACCCAACAGAATTACATGTAATGAACAACACTTTTATATACACATCCCTCGAAAGGGGTACTTTAATAATCGGACTACAGACCATATAAATGCATTGCACTGAAAAATATTATACAGACATATTACCTCCCCCCTCCGTGGTTATCCAACCACCCCACTATTTACAAACCTAACATACTATAAAAAATTGAATGTTGCCTAATCTAAAGTCACACAGCAATGATCCAACATTAATTTATGTAATTGTCCTAATGGTTCAGTTACATACAATATGTATTTTACATAACAATTGTGATATAGAAAAGTCACAAAGACATACAAAATTACTACAAAACCATAAGAATAACTTAGTCTCAAAATCCAACAATGTAAGCCTTTACACTTTTAAAACATGCAATTCCAGTGTTAAAAACAATAACACAGCTTCAACTAGACATTCAAGCTCTATACAGCTTATATGGACATTACATAGTACAATTTGACAACAGTACATAAACTTAAAATAAAACCATGACATAATTTTAACACAAAGACTGTGCCTAGCACGCCCCTAACCACAAAAACCTTTTAACACCACTTTTTGCCCAACTTTATTACACTATCTGACGTGCATTAACCTCTTTAATCTCAAAAACAAAACTGAATTGCAGAACACCAGTGACGAACAATAATGCACAGACATTAATACAAACCATATCACAGCATATCTTTGGACACCGTGCATGATCACAGAAATCAAACTATGCAGGAAAGGGCCCACCTAGAAAAACAAGTTGGAGCAAATACATGCAATTTTTTAGCAAATCTCCAAATTACAATGTCATTACCGTAAATCAATAATTACCACACAAATAAGTGTTAATAAGTTTAAAGTCCAGTCACACAAAACTGGCCAGCTCACGGTGCTAGCACCTCCGTGGTCCAAATTTTTCATCATGCACACTCATCCAACACTTCGCAAAAACTTTGTTTATCCCTTACAGGAGGAAACCGTTTTCACCCTGATTTCCCCACCCCGCAAACTTTCCATTTTCCCCCCTCCCTCGTTATTTAAAAAGTTAATAAAACTGAAAGAAGTTGCCTTATATCCCTGAAAATCTTCACCCCCTCCTCCAAAATTTATTTTTCTACAAAACCGTTTTATAGACGAAAAACGCTAAACCCTCCTTCACCTCAGTAACTGTTTGCCCGCAATCCCACCTATATTGATAAAATCTGCCATAAGTACCCACAGCTCTGATTAACTTTCCCCAACCCCCCACGTCGAGACTTAATGCTTCAATACAGAAATCCTTTACCTCCTATCCTATTTACCCACCCTATTTAACACCCCTTGCACCCCTCATCCATCCAAAAATATACTACATGAAAAGCCGACCTCCCCACCAATATCCCACATCCCCCCTAAAACGACTGGGTCTTATCCCGTAGAAACCACACCCGACGGTAAAAAAATGCCATGCAGAAAACGTAACATTTACATCCCGAACACGAGGTTGCAACCTCCTCCTACTCAACCTATTCCTTATACTTCCCCATGCATACATGGGGAAAATTCCCTCTACAGGCGCTACAACCCTCCCGGCTAACAACTACACAACCTACCTATTTTATCCTTTGCGGCTCTCGATCCCCGCCGGCCCTCAACACAGTTTCACATCATGCAACTCAATCCTGTATACCCCGTTGCAATCTGTTTGGACCCTGGCCAAACCCCCCCACCCAAAATTTCCCTCATCACCTCCCTTTTAATGAAAGACACATTTGACCCTCCGCTTTAAGTCCAGCAACCCCAGCCCCCCCTTACTGACAGGTAACATTACCACATCCTCTTAATCCAAGCACAGCTCGAACCCCACAAGAATTTAAAACCTTTCCCTAAGTATGTTCGTTATTGCTGGCCCAGTTTAATGGGAACACGGCTGCCACGTGCCATACTTTGCTATACAGTAAGAAAATTAACAACAAATGGCACGCTGCACAAGGGTCAAATGATAAGGTCCAATGCACCCAAGCGCCCTGAATCCTTTCTACCATCCTAAGCGAGTTTTCCATGCGTGCCACAGGTAGATCGTCTGCATAAATAAGACCGCGATTTTTAACGAATGACCTGCCTCCTCACAACGCACTACCCAATCAACCCTACCCCCCAAGCTCCAAACCCCCATGACCATCGATTTATCTGAATTTACCCTCTACCAGTTGCCCCTGCGAACATTTGTACACCCCGTCAAATGTTCCAATTGACATCCCCCCCCTGATCAGAACAGTTGTATCATCCACATACCCAATTAAAACTGGCCAAACCCTCGCAACCTCACACCTTGGTCCCTCTACGTGACACATACGCTGCTCCATAAAACTATAAAAGGGGGTCCTGAAACGCACGCAAACAATAATTGTGACATAGGACACCCCTGCCAAGTCCCCTACCCATTACATCTTCCACCCAATCGACCATTAATCTGTACCCTCGCCATTGCACCTCCATACAACCCTCAAACCCAGCCCACTATTTCTTCCCCAAACCCTGACCCTGAGGATGGCTTTAAATGCTTTCCGATCCACTCTATCGTATGCCCTTGCCAATCGAGCGCCACCAAACCTCCCTCCCTCCCCCCCCCTTTTGCCTCCACGAAATCCCTAAGTAACCCAGCCCCCCACCATAAAACCTCCCTGGAAAACCCAAACTGATTTTTGATACTACCCCCCCTACCACACACTTGACCCGATTTCCCAAAATCTTCGCAAACAATTTATTTAAACTTTCGCATAACAACAGATCGCCCGATAATCCCGAAGCGTATGCTGCCCCTTACCCTTCGTTTCCCAATACAACGACAGCCGTTGCCTGCTTCTCACCAGCTCACCTCTTCCCTTTATGCAATTTAATAAAACCCAACCAGAAAATGCCTCAATAATTCCCAATGTGCTGATAAAACTCTGCCCGGGAGTCCATCAATTCCCGGTGCTTTGCCCTTTCGCATTCCACTTAAAGCCCTCCATATTTCCCCTAGTTATTCCCCACCCCGTGCTTCCCTTCACTGTTACGCAACTGACATACCCCACTCCCACACACCTGTTCTAAAACCCCATCCTCTACCCCTTCTCGTGGCCCGTACTTCTCATACCACTTGTCAGCAAACGCCCCCATTCCTTCCGTAGCTTGTATGACCTGCCCCTCCTGTACCCTCCTATCGATTCATGAACCTCCAACCAAAGAATAGTCATTGCCTGCTGTCTTTGTTTCTGCCTACGCAATACGCACGATGAAGGTCTATCGCCCCCTAACCCTCTTTTCCCCCCCGCCTGTACCCTCACCGCTTGGAACCTTCATCCTGTACTCACGCAGCCTCCCTTTAATTGCCATAATTTCATCCATTGGTAAGTGCCCGCCACCGCCCCCCCCGCATAACAACCCCCAATCTATCCCCCAAAAAAGTTAGCAAGCCCATATTTTAAAGAATTGATACGTTTTCCCTTCCTTTACGTAATATTGCTTAATCCGTTCTTTAGCCACAAACCCTCCCACCACATCACCACATCCTCTACCCTTTTATCTTGCACGTAACCCTCCCACAGCGTTGCAAAAAACCCTCTATTTCCCCCCCTCATCTCCTAACACTTGTAATTTAATTTCCAAAATCCCTAGATATACCTGCTAGTGACTCCCACGCCACCTCTGCTACACCGCCGATGACCGAATAAGCTACTTCTATTGTACGGAAAAATGGTCAACCCAACCCCTTGAGATATATACAGCCTATCCAACCTAGCAGCGTAACCCGTCTTACAAAAGTGTGCTCTACTCCCACGCCCTCCCCCAACCGCATCCCGCAACTGAATATCCCTCAAAAGATCTCGCAAGGCCGCCGACACGTGCCCCGCCCCTTTTTGGTTCCACGTCGCCCTCCTAATAACGCAGTTCCAGTCGCCACCAACGACGGCCACTGCAGGTAAACCACGTAAGAAGAAAAATAGTTCTTCACATACAAATCCCTTTTTACCCTCACATCATTTTCGCTGGTGCATACACACATCAAAAGATACCCGCTGTCCCATCCACCCCCCATCCACGCGCCCAAAACTCTTGCAAATGGTTAGTTTGACAACAAACTATCATTACACCTAGGGAAAACTGAAGCCATTCTCTTTGGAACGAAACATAAACTGAGAAGGGTAAATAATTTTAATGTTCAGTTAATGGGAGTCCACACTTTGGTTTCATCAGTTAAATTTTCTGGGAATCCCCTTTGGGCCCCTGCATGTCAGGAGAATTGATAGGGGAAAAGTGTAGTAAAGAAAGCGAATGCCAGGCTGAAGTTCCTGTATAGACAAGCACAGTGTCTACCTACTGAGGCTCGCGGACCCTTAAAGCAATGCCATATGGATTACGCTTGCTCTTCTTGGTACTCTGCCTTGGGCAAAAAAACTGAAAAAATAGACTGCAAATTTACCCCGAAAAAAATCGTAAGATTCCCTGGGGCTGGGGCCAAGGGGAACATGTAGGCCAGGATGAATTACAGCAGTTGGATATGCTGGAATGTTGAAGACAGAGTAAAACAATGAAGCTAAATCATGTTTATAAAATTGCTCAAACAATGTCCCGAATATCTTGCTGTCAAATTTTTTCAAGGTTGGGAACCAAAGCAATCATAGTACTAGGGGGAGAGGGCGCAACTTTTTAGTACCACAGTCAGTGGCCAGGCTTCAAAAACCTTTTATTGTACAGCAATAAAGGAATTGGAACAGATACCCGCACATGTCAAAGCCAGTCATAGCATGAACCAGTTTAAGAAGAGTGCCAAAGGTGTCTGATGAATGTAGCTACAGAAAGGGGGGGAATGATTTTCTATTTTTTTAGCTAACATACGTGTAAATTTTACCTTATCATAGAAGAGGCCTCGTATTGTAGATAGTCTTAATGACCTTGGTGTATTTGGTAGTCTTTTTAGTATGATAATAAGATGTTTTCTTCATTGTAGAATAATAAGAAAATATTATAACCTTCATATTAATAATAATAAGGTAAAAGGACCCCAATGGAATAAGTCACTCTGTCTGACTTTTTGGTTTATCTTTGGTTCTTACACACATGCTGCTTTTGATGATAATTCTATGTAACTGTAAATTTTTGTATACCTGAATAAATTTACTTACTTACTTAGTTCCATTGGTATTTGTTATAGACCCACCAATATTCTTAAGTTTTCTCACATGTCTACACGGGTGGACTACGGTAAACAAAATGGTTGTCTCCAATGAGATTACTTGTATGTATATTTAAAATTGAGGTACATACAGGTAATCACCCCTATAAAATTTTCCACAGGCTTTGTAGTCCTTTTGTATGTCTTTGTGACTTTTCTATATCACCATTGTTGTGTAATACATATTGTTATGTAACTGAACCATTAGGACAATTACATAAATTAATGTTTTGATCATTGCTGTGTGACATTAGATCAGATCAGATCGGACTCACAGGTAAGTACCCACGAGGGGCGAGGGGCAAGTGGGGACAGTGCGAAGAATAGACGGGGAGAGGAATGTCTTGAGTCGAAGAGAGAAGAGTCAGGACTAAACCCAACTGCTAAGCCTGGATAACAATGACGAAAGACGATGTAGAGACAACAGGAACTCTGTAGGAGCTGACTGCAACTTGCTGGATGGAAGATTGCTGCTTCTTGATGGTGATTGGTGGCTGCAGGCGACAAGGGAGGAGCTCAACGTTGATTGGTCTTTTCATAATGGCTTGGTGGTTATTTGGAATTGTGGCGTTTTTTTACGAAGTAATTTTCCGTGGTAAGTGCTGTTCCATTTTCAAGACGTTTAAATTGTTGGAGAGGAATTATCATGAAACGAGTTAACAAGTGTCGATATCGAGGGTGTTTGATTAATTTTTCAGTATGCTTTATAAGTTTTGAAAGTTCAGTTTTACAATCAGTGGCGACATGTTCAACGTACTTGACTGTTTTTTGGATGAGGTGAGATTTGAGTTCAGCTGGCTCCATGTCTTGAGGATAATTTGCTGTGGTACAGAAGGATATTCCACCCCAATCAATATACTTGTCGGCATCTTCATCTGGTACAGTATTGAATCTTGGGTCTTGGGATGGTAGTTTTGGAGCTGATGAATGTACATTTTCTATTTCTATTTCATCTTCAATGGACGAATGGGAGGATGTTTCTGGTGGAAAGGCTTCTGATTGGTCGGTTTCGTTGAGGAGTGGAGGTGATGGAGGCTTCTCATTGGACGTTGTTGGAGTGACGTCACTAGTTGTTGATGGTGTTGGAGCTGCAGGCGTAGAGGTGTTGATTAAGTCCTTGGTGAATTTTAGTATTTCTTCCGAAGGTGGAGATGCTGGGAATATAAATGATGGCATATTATTTAGTGCAAATAACTCGTTGATGGTCGAGTTAAAAGATCCAGGTACAGCCATATTTTGCATGTGAGCGTATATGAGACAGTAGTGGATCTTGGTTACGTCACAAGCTGGAGGAGTGATGATGGTGGAGGCTGGCTGAGTAGTAGCTTGAAGTAATTTCGTAGTATTAGCTTGGATTTTTGCAATTGCTGCATACGTTGGTGTGTTGCTAGTAGGTTTTTTCTTTGCTGCTTCTTGTGTTTTCTTCACAATATCCTTTCGTGTAGGACATTTTGCTGCCAGTGTATGGTGGTCGTTACTCTTACAGTTTAAGCACGATGGTTGTGGTGGAGTAGCAGCGGTGCAGGAACTGAAGGTGTGTCCCTCACTACCACATGTAGTGCAGAACTTCTTGTCTTTTACTGGACATGCTTTGGTGGTGTGATGGTAAGAATAACAGTTCCAGCAGTGTTGGATGTACTGATATCTCTCTGCTTCGATGTAAGTTGGACTGATGAAGTAGTAGTAAACAGCAAGACCTTCGTTCAGGGCAGTGGCAGCCATGTTAACGTCGGTGAAGGTGACCTTGAGCATGGACGATGCATTCGGGATTTTTGTGATGCTGTCAACAGTAGCCCAAGTATTTTGAGTCTCGATGGATGTCTTGAGTTCTGCAGGTGATAGAGACGTCAGAATCTTGTCCAGTTTTTTAAGGAATACTGATTTCCTGGCCTTGAGGGCAGGAGATGACATAACAGTAAACCTTGAGTGGTAAGTGTAGTGGTGGCATCTGTAGTGAGTAGCTTCTCTGCTTCAGCATCATCGTGACACACAACAATAAATGCTTCTTTCAGAGACAAAATGGTGTTGAATTTAACTTTCAGTGTTCCTTGAACAACAGTTGCAAGAGCAATCTTCGTTGAATCATCAACGGTACCACTTGTTGGCTTGATCTTGACACGATTTGCGTAGCTCATCGTGCAAGTCAAGGTGAAGACAACGCTGGTAAAGGTTCCCCTCCCCAACGGGGATCGTAGGGAGACAGAGTAAGTAAGGAGAGCTGCTATGACCTGCCAGGGCAAGAGTCAAGAGCATAAAAGTCTGTCTGTCTGTCTAAAAGTGTGACATTAGATTAGGTAACACTCATTGTTTATAGTGTGTTAGGTTGTAAATAGTGGGGTGGTTGGATCACCACAGGGGGGGGGGGTAACATGTCTGTATAATATGTTCAGTGCAATGAATTGCATGGTCTGTAGTCGATTATTAAGTACCATTTCGAGGGATGTGTATATAAAAGTGTTGTTCATATCATGTAATTCTGTTGGGTAGCTCCAACAGGTTTGGGTGAAGTGATAGGAAGAGGGAGGAGGGGGGGGGGGTGTACCCACACGGAGTTGTAAGTGTGGTGTGTAATGTTAGCTGTAGGTAGGACTGTGTTAATTTATAGCCTTAAATGAGTTTTACATATTATATTTTTCTAATGTCATGTTTTAAATAAAATATAAAAAAATAAATTAATTATTTTAGAAAAATTAATTAACAGGAAAGAGGTAAATAATATTATTTGATTTTAAAAGATTTATATATTACATAAAAAATATGAAACAAAATTAATAATAAAATAAATATTAATAAAAAAAAATTTGAATACTTTATCTAAGAAATCATATTTTACGAGTTGAATTAACTCTCCTTCTGAAGACATGAAGTACTGCTTCAGCGTGGGTTTGAAAACTATCCACTAGAGCAACAATTCAGTTGGAACAAATACATTTGACATTCTCAAATATATTTGCTCCACTTAACTGTTGTTCTAGTTGATGTTTTTCAAACCCACGCTGGAGTACTACTTCTTCTCTTCAGAAGGAGAGTTAATTCAACTACTCAAGTGTTGTCTTGGATAAACTGAAGACTTCTGGTGTTACCCCAGTTGCACCTGACAGCTATCAAGCTCGGAGGACTGTGTGGCCAGAATCAACAGTTTTATGAAACACAGCACTGTTAATGAAATTGTTGATAACATTAATGCCGAGAATTCTGACCTTAGGGCTGTAGAAGCACATAAATTCTCGAATCCTAACAACAATAAGGTAACTTTAAAATTAATACTCGAGACACCTGAGGAGGCCAAACTTGTGTGTCAAAATGGCTTCAAATGTTTTGGCACCAGATGTACACCAGACCAAATTTCTCTGGAACGCTTTGTCAGTGTGACACAATGTTTCAAGTGTTATGCCTTTGGTCATAACAACAACAAATGCAGTACACAAGGGCAAATTTGTAGCATTTGCTCTGGCCAACATTCGTATCGTGATTGTACCAAAAAAATCACCTAAATGTGTCCTCTGTAATGGAAAACATCATGCTGTTTCTGCTATTTGTCCTGAAAGAAAAAAGGAAATGCAGAAAATTCTTGACGCCAAGAAACTATCCACTTCTAAGAAGACCACTCCTCAGGCACCGCCAACCATGTCCCAAACTTCCTTCCCAGCTTTGCCTGGATCAAGTGGGACTCCTCAGGTCTCTACCAATGGTTCCAATGTTTGGAATTCTGCCCCTCTTGGAGCGCCCCAATCTAACCCTCACTTACAACAGACACAACAACAAGGTTCAGTCGCATCTCATATGTCTCAGGTATCCACAGACGGGGATATAACGAGAGCACAACTAATGTACTTGGTGGCCAAAGACATAGCAGGTGGTGACATTCAACTCTGCTCTCAGGTTTTAAATGATCTGTTAATGGCTAATGGGATCACTCCCATCACTATCCCTGAAAATGTGAAGGCTATTATGACCCAGCCTTCTCATAACAAGAAGTATGTACCATACTCTACATCTAAAAATAAGCCTAAGTCATCCCTGGCCCAGGGATCGCCCTCCTCGCAAACCCAGGTTGTCAACTCTCAACCGATAAGTCAACACCTGAACATAACAATGCCCCAGAAAGTGGTGCCTACTCTCCCGCTATTGTAGCTGATCCTGTTGAACAGGAACTTTCCCAAGGTAACTCACCTTGCCTATCTAATATTCCTTGGAGCCTACACAGTCTCCATTAACTCTCACGAGCCTCTGCTTCCTGAAACTGAGAATAGCACAACTCAGTTTTATGATGATGACTCTAACGATTCTAATGAGTCTGTTAATATTACTGCCTCTAGTGAAGATGATGGCATTTTTAATACACAAGCATCCACGCAAAAGTTCCCTCCTCCCCTTGACGAGTCCAGCAGGGATAGTGTAGATACAACACATGACATTACTTGCAGGCGTTCAGAACGCAGTGTACGAGCGAAGAAAAAGAAATAATGGGGATTACAATTTTCCAACTTAATGTTCAACATTTCTTTAATAACCGTTACCTTCTTGAGGTTGAACTACATAACTACAATCCGATGTTATACTTTTGAACGAGACAGCTGCAAGAGTTGATCAACATATTAAATTACGTGGATACTGTACTGTGGAGAAATCGAGAGGACAGTTTAGTGGTGTAGCCATCTTGGTTAAATTAGGATATGCATTTAAAAATATTCACGTGGATGAAGATAACATTCTTGCAATAGAACTAACAACGTCTCATGGACAACTAGTGATAGGAACTGGATATTTTCCCCCGAGACAGCCATATATAGAGTCAATTCCTCTACATAGGATATTAAGCAGAAATATTCCAACAATTCTAGCTGGAGATTTTAATGCTCATCACCCTGCCCTCTTCAACTGTGGAGCTGGTATTCCACTGGGTGACTTAAAGCTTATCAAATGTCTCAATATTTTCAAAACGCCAAGACTTTCACGCTTAAACTTCTTGCCACTTCCAGCATCACTCGTATTCCTCTTCGGTGCCATACCTGGAGGCTTGGAGTCTACCTGGAGGGTGTTCCGGGGGTCTGCGCCCCCATGGGTCGGTCCTGACCAGGCCTCCTGGTGGATCAGGGACTGATCAACCAGGCTTTTACTGCTGGCCACACACAATGCAACGTACAAACCACAGCTTGGCTGGTCAGGTACTGACTTTAGGAATCAATCCAGTTCTTTCTTGAAGACAGCTAGGGGTTTATTGGTAATACCCCTTATGTATGATGGGAGGCTGTTGAACAGTCTTGGGTCCCTGGCACTTATGTTATCTCTTAGTTTATTTACAACACCCCTTCTTTTCATAGGGAGTATGTTGCACTGCCTGCTGAGTGTTTTGCTTTCATAGGGAGTGATTTCTGTGTACAGATTTGAGACAGTCCCTCTACGATTTTCCAGGTATAAATTATGATGTAATTTCATGCCATGATTTAATTTCATGCCTGCATTCTAAGGAGTGCAGGTCAAAGGCTTTTAGATATTCCCAGTAATTAAGGTGCTTGACTATACTTAGAGGTTTATGCAGTGAGGTTCTCTACATTTTCCAGATCAGCAATTTTTCCCTGCCTTGAATGGGACTGTTAATGTACAGCAGGATTCAAGCCTAGAGAGAACAAGTGACTTAAAGAGGATCATCACTGGCTTGGCATCCCTTGTTTTGCAAGTTCACATTATCCATCCTATCATTTTCTTCGTGGTGGTGATAGTGACAATGTTGTGATCTTTGAAAGCAAGATCCTTTGACATTATCAGTCCTAAGTCCTTCACATTAGTTTTTCGCTCTATTGTGTGATTAGAATTTGTTTTATACTCTGTTCTAGCTATTATTTCTTCAAGTTTATATAACTGATACATTGAAATTTGTCTTCATTAAATTTCATATTGTTTTCTGGAGCCCATTGGAAAATTTGGTTTATATCTGCTTGGAGATTTACACTGTTCTTAATGGATGACACTCGTGCAGATTTTAGTATTGTATGCAGAGGAAGACAGAGAGTGCTATTGCTTACATCTTTGCTATGTCAGATACGAGAATGAGAAAAAGGATGGTGTCAACTACTGTACCTTGTGGAATAGAGCTTTTTTACTGTGGCAGCTGTTGATTTAACTCTGTTTACTATTGTACCTTGTATTTGATTGGTTAGAAAGCTAGAGCCATCTGTCCACTTTTCTAGTTTTTCCTTTAGCACACATTTTGTATGCTATTACACCATGATCACACTTGTTAACCCTTTGACTGTCGCAACCCCAAATCCTGAGGTGTCTCCTGGTGTTGCAAAATATTTGAAAAAAAAAAAATTCTTATGAAATGATAAGAGAATCTTTTCCCGATGGTAATGACACCAAAAGTATGAAATTTGATGGAAAACTTACAGAATTACGCTCTCGCGAAGTTAGCAACCTCGGCGATATTTATAAATCGGCGATTTCGCCCAATTTGAGTCCTATTTTCGGCTGATTCTATTGTTCCAGTCGACCAAACTCATAGCTATTTCTTTAGAACTCCACTTGTTCTATCGATTGAGCGCAAGAAACTGCCCATTTACCAATTTCAACTACTCAATAAAGTGGTCAGAAATTGGCAATTTGGCCAATTTCATGCAAATTACAAAAATATGGCAGTTTCAAAATAGGGTCCAGAATGAACAATGCAGACATTCCTGGCTCTAAAATAACATTTTCTTTGTTCATCAGTCACTTCTCCAGGCACCTCTGATATCACTCGTGTTTTCTATTTTGAATTTTTATTCAAACAAAAAATAGAAGATTTACTGTTATGCAGACTACGATAATACTGTAATAATTGTATAAATAAAGTCAACCCATTCATGACTGCATATTAAAATGGCTAGTTGGACATTTATTGGACAATGACACCATTTGTTTACTCTTGAACATCGGAAAAATCAAACATTTCCCCTACTTTGAGCTCCATTTCAAGGTCCTTTTCCTAGTAAAACCAATCAAAATCTCCGTTTCTATAATGTGTTTTCCATTCTATCAAATGTGACTATGAAAATGAGAATATAACCATGAAAACTATATGAAAATACACCTCAAAGTCAGCATTTTAATCCAAAAACACGGTCGGAGTTTTTTTTTTTCCTCATTATGCACTGTGTGCTGCAGGATTTTTTTGTTATACTATGCACACTGACCACACAGACCCATTCTCTCACATGTGGGCCTTCCAGCTTTCCCCCTCTTGATTTGAGACTGCTAGAATTTTTGAGTATATATATGTCAAACACATTGGCTCTTAAGACGTACATATATGACTGAAACAGTCAAAGGGTTAAAGGCTTTTGCAGAGTCTTTGTATATTACATCTGCATTTTGTTTGTCCATCAGTGTATCCAAGACTAGGTCTTGGTGGTCCTTTAGTAGTGAGAGGCAACTGCCCTGGGTTGTGCAATTGTTGTACAGCCATGGTTACGATCCATACATAAGATAGGATGATTAAAAGATCAGAAGTTTATTTACTAACACAATGAGTATGGTGTGGGATACGTATGCACAGGGATCTGTGGCGTAAGTGATTGTATGTATTTACTCTTAAAGTGCTGACAACACCAACGCATTTCATGGCATGGTGTACTGGTGATGCGAATTCGCCTTGTATGTCTTCAAATTTGGCACAAGAAGCATGAGTGTCCTACACAACAAAGAGTGGGTGTATGCAGTAGTAGAGAAAAATTTCCAGTTTGCTAAGTGCATTGTGGGAGCCACATGTTGCTCTGTCTTTGTTAATCATGAAATACCAGTGTAATATTGATATTGAAATATCTGTAACAAACATCAATGGAACTAAACTAGTGAAATTCCTAAATGAGTAGGATAATGTTTAATTTGTGGGCACTATTGCACCTGTTCACATATAGGGCATCATAACTAAATCTGTGCCTTCGAGTGTGATTGTGGGGGAAGTATGTGGGGCAGTGAGTAGAATGCAGAGGGTAAAGCAGCTGGGATTGATAGGATAAAGATAGAAATGTTAAAAGCAGGTGAGGATGTAGTTTTGGAGTGGTTAGTGTTTTTATTTTATTTAATAAAAGAGAAGTTGCAGAGGTGGTGGATGAATTTGGTAGGGCATGCAAAAGAAGAAAATTAAAAGTGAATACAGAGTAAGGTTATGAGGATAACAAAAAGATTAGGTGATGAAAGATTGGATATCAGATTGGAGGGAGAGAGTATGGTGGAGGTGAATGTATTCAGATGGAAACATAAACACATATGCAGTTTAATGTGATTCTTTATTGACAACGTTTCACCAACACAGTGGGCTTTTTCAAGTGACAAACAGATCTACCTGGGGTGGAAGGTACGGGAGCATTTATAGTCAGGTTCAGAATGTTGAGGTCAGGTGGAGAATGCTGCATCTGATGATCCACTGGGTTGGGTTATAGAGTCTTGGGTAGCTTGGCGGGGGTATTGGACAAGTTGTGAGTAGACCTTCTGCAGTGTTCTATGTTCTTAATGTGGGATAGCGATGAAGAAGTTTCTTGGCAAGTGGTTCAGCTATGTTATAGAAGCCATTGTTCTGGTTGAAATTGTTGGTTATAGAGATAAGCGATGATTCCAGGATTCTTCAGTATTGAGTGTTGTCTTCTGTGGCGATAAGTCTCGAGTTTCTGTAGTTAATTAAATGGTTGTGTGAATTGCGATGTTGTACACAGGCATTCCTTGTATCGTCAGTCCTGCTTGCGTATTGGTGTTCTGAAATACGTGTTTGGAGGTCTCTTGATGTTTCGCCCACGTATAATTTGTTGCAGTCATTACAAGGGATTATGTATACCCCTGCAGAGGATGGAAGCTTGTCCTGTCTACTACTGGTGATGTCCTTGATGGTCGTGGTTGTGGAGGTAGATACTTGGAATGATGTATTGGAAAAGATGTTGGAAACATGTTTGGCAATGGAGTTGGTGGGGAGGACTATGTATCTCTTCTCGGCAGTATCTTCTCTGGGTGTGTTGAAGATGTTTAATGCCCGCAGTCTGCAGTCTCTGATGAAGTGACGAGGATAGTGGAGTTTTGAAAATACTTGTTCAATTATAGTGCATTCTTCCTCAAGGAACTCATTGCTGCAGATTCTGAGCGCATGTAGGAAGAAGCCTATAATTACACCACGTTTAGTTTTGGTGTCGTGGTGAGAGAAGAAGTGGAGAAGATCGTTTTGGTTGGTTGGTTTTCGATAGACTTTAAAACGAAGTTTTAAGTCTATCGAAGAAGTCATCAACACTCTTCCTTTCCTTGATGTTCTTCTCTGCAAAAACTGACCAAAACTGACCAAGCCTGTGGTAAAGAAGGTGAGAAATACGATTGAATTTAAGAAAACCATCATTGAACAATATGAAAGTGGTACAAGTGTGGCCGAACTGTCCAGGATGCATAAGAAACCCTACACAACCTTATGTTCCATAGTGGCCAAGAAAAATGAAATAAAGGATGCTGTTGTTGCAAAGGGAGTAACTATGCTGACAAAAATGAGATCACCAGTACTGGAAGAGGTTGAGAAGTTATTATTGGTGTGGATAAATGAGAAACAATTAGCAGGAGATACTCTTATGACTTCGTTTATTTGTGAAAAGGCTAGGCAGTTGCATGAAGATTTGGTAAAGAAATTGCCTGCAAATAGTGGTGAAGTGAGTGAATTTAAGGCCAGCAAATGCTGGTTTGAGAGATTTAAGAACCGTACTGGCATACACAGTGTGGTAAGGCATGGTGAGGCTGCCAGTTCGGAACACAAGGCGGCTGAATTTTTTTTTTTTTTCAACAAGTCGGCCGTCTCCCACCGAGGCAGGGTGACCCAAAAAAAGAAAGAAAATCCCCAAAAAGAAAATACTTTCATCATCATTCAACACTTTCACCACACTCACACATTATCACTGTTTTTGCAGAGGTGCTCAGAATACAACAGTTTAGAAGCATATACATATAAAGATACACAACATATCCCTCCAAACTGCCAATATCCCAAACCCCTCCTTTAAAGTGCAGGCATTGTACTTCCCATTTCCAGGACTCAAGTCCGACTATATGAAAATAACCAGTTTCCCTGAATCCCTTCACTAAATATTACCCTGCTCACACTCCAACAGATCGTCAGGTCCCAAGTATCATTCGTCTCCATTCACTCCTATCTAACATGCTCATGCATGCTTGCTGGAAGTCCAAGCCCCTTGCCCACAAAACCTCCTTTACCCCCTCTTTCCAACCCTTTCGAGGACGACCCCTACCCCGCCTTCCTTTCCCTATAGATTTATATGCTTTCCATGTCATTCTACTTTGATCCATTCTCTCTAAATGACCAAACCACCTCAACAACCCCTCTTCTGCCCTCTGATTAATGCTTTTATTAACTCCACACCTTCTCCTAATTTCCACATTCCGAATTTTCTGCATAATATTTACACCACACATTGCCCTTAGACAGGACATCTCCACTGCCTCCAGCCGTCTCCTCGCTGCTGCATTTACCACCCAAGCTTCACATCCAAATAAGAGTGTTGGTACTACTATACTTTCATACATTCCCTTCTTTGCCTCCATAGATATCGTTTTTTGACTCCACATGTACCTCAACTCACCACTCACCTTTTTTCCCTCATTAATTCTATGATTAACCTCATCCTTCATAAACCCATCCGCCGACACATCAACTCCCAAGTATCTGAAAACATTCACTTCTTCCATACTCCTCCTCCCCAATTTGATATCCAATTTTTCTTTATCTAAATCATTTGGTACCCTCATCACCTTATTCTTTTCTATGTTCACTTTCAACTTTCTACCTTTACACACATTCTCAAACTCATCCACTAACCTTTGCAATTTTTCTTTAGAATCTTCGATAAGCACAGTATCATCAGCAAAAAGTAACTGTGTCAGTTCCCATTTTGAATTTGATTCCCCATAATTTAATCCCACCCCTCTACCGAACACCCTAGCATTTACTTCTTTTACAACCCCATCTATAAATATATTAAACAACCATGGTGACATTACACATCCCTGTCTAAGACCTACTTTTACCGGGAAGTAGTCTCCCTCTCTTCTACACACCCTAACCTGAGCCTTACTATCCTCATAAAAGCTCTTTACAGCATTTAGTAACTTACCACCTATTCCATATACTTGCAACATCTGCCACATTGCTCCTCTATCCACTCTATCATATGCCTTTTCTAAATCCATAAATGCAATAAAAACTTCCCTACCTTTATCTAAATACTGTTCACATATATGCTTCAATGTAAAACACTTGATCTACACATCCCCTACCCACTCTGAAGCCTCCCTGCTCATCTGCAATCCTACATTCTGTCTTACCTCTAATTCTTTCAATTATAACCCTACCGTATACTTTTCCTGGTATACTCAGTAAACTTATTCCTCTATAATTTTTACAATCTCTTTTGTCCCCTTTCCCTTTATATAAAGGGACTATACATGCTCTCCGCCAATCCCTAGGTACCTTCCCCTCTCTCATACATTTATTAAACTAAAGTACCAACCACTCCAACACTATATCCCCCCCTGCTTTTAACATTTCTGTCATGATCCATCAGTCCAGCTGCTTTACCCCTTTCATTCTACGTAATGCCTCACGTACCTCCCCCCAAATTAATTCTGCTCTTCTTCACTCCTAAAAGATGGTAATCCCCC
>NC_069399.1:137909177-137940838 GCF_026875155.1 Cherax quadricarinatus | reverse complement strand
GAGGGGGGGGTTTTGGATAAGTCGGTAGCCACAAAGTTTTTAGGTTAAGGGGGGATCCAGTCATATGTAGCATCTTGCCTAGAAAGGGGTGGGCAATGAATGGAGTAGGGCAAATTGGTATAAATTGCTGGCTAGACAGGTACTGCAAGGAACTTGCAATCCCATTCATTGATAACTGGGACCTATTCTTTGACAAACATGATATGTATGCAAGGGATGGGGTTCATCTCTCTGGGGATGGAGTGGTTGCATTAGCCAATTCAATTGAGAGGGTAATTGATGACTTGTCTAAGAATTTAAACTGATAGATTATAGAGGTATTGGTGTTTGTGGGAAAAAATCAGGCTGCAGCATTAGGGTTAAAAACAGTAGTTATTACCGGGATACCTCAGGGATATGTTTAAAAGACAATATTCAAAATAAAGTTGCTAGTAATGGCAAATCAATTGATCAACAAACAAAGAGGGATAGTAGAGGGCAACGAGTGACTAGCTCCCTTAAAGTTTACTATACAAATAGTAGGAGTCTAAGAAATAAGATAGATGAGCTAAGATTACTTGCAAGTGTAGGTAATATAGATATTATTGGTATAACAGAGACCTGGTTCAACCTGAAAGATAGAGAAATGCCTTCTGAATGCAACATACAGGGTTATAAACTATTCCACACTGACAGGGTCAACAGGAAGGGTGGTGGGGTGGCGATGTATGTCAGAGAAAATTTAAATTGTTGTCTTAGACATGATATAAGATTAGAGACATCGAACACAGAATCTGTTTGCCTACAGTTTCTCGAGGGATATGACAAATTAATTTTGGGTGTGATTTATAGGCCCCCAAATCTTGATAGGGAGAGCAGTAAGCTGTTATGGGACGAAATTCATAAGGCATCTAGATATGAAAATGTTGTTATAATGGGAGATTTTAACTTTAGACAAATTGATTGGAACAATATGACAGGAAATCATGAGTCTAGTGACTTTCTTGATATGGTTCAGGATTGCTTTTTAGAACAGGTTGTGACAGAACCAACTAGAGGAAACAATCTGCTTGACTTGGTTCTTGCCAACAAAGATTCACTAATTAATAATCTTGAGGTTAATGATGAGCTTGGGGAAAGTGATCACAAACCACTTAGTTTTAATATATCATGGAATTACCCAGATAACTGCAATCAAATCTCTGTCCCAGATTTTCGCTTGGCCGGCTTCATGGGACTGAAAAATTACCTGGATGGGCTAAATTGGGATGTCCTGACTATGGGTCAGGTAGTGATCTTGGTTGCCAATATGATGTTTTTTAGAGCATAGTTCTAGCTCCCCAGACAACTTTTGTTCCAAGTAGGGAAATTAGATCTAACAAAAATGATCCCAAATAGATGAACAATAGATTAAAACATCTCACTGGTCAAAAGAGAGGAATATATAGGCGTATCAAAAGAGGGGATGGGCAGTTAAGAAAACAATATATTCAATTAAAGAGAGAAATAAAGAAAGGAATAAGAAAACAAAAAGGGATTATGAGGCTGGGTTGCAAGGGATTCAAAAGGATTAACCCTAAAGATTCTTTCAGGTATACAGAGTATAAGATTAGGCAAGACGGGCCACTTAAAGGAGTAACTCTGGTCAGATTAATGACAGTGATAAGGATATGTGTGGAATAATTCTAAATACCTACTTACTCTCAGTTTTCACCGATATAGCACACGGGTCCCTCGTTGTTCGTAAATTAATCGTTCTGGAAGCCGTTACTATAAACGAAATTTCCGATTTACGAATCATTTGTTTTTCCCCCCATAAGAAATAATGTAAATACAATTTAATCCATTTCTGACACCAGAAGTATTAAACAAAAAAAATTATAACATGAAAAATACATGGTAGTACATAATACTCAATTACAATGGGAAATGATGAATGAAACATTAACAGCATAACACTTACTGTATTGGAGATTCTTCTTAGTATATGGAAGACTGGAAGAGGAGGTGAGAGGGGATTGTTTATAGTTTGGAGGGGAATCCCCTTCCATCACTCCTCAGGTATATTTGCTTTTCTGGGGGTGCTTCTCTTCTCTGTTTCTTAATGCCACTAGACCACTTGAGAGTCATGGAGTCCTGCTCTCGCAAAGTAATAATGTGGAGGAGAGCTCTGTTTCTGGCGTCTCTTTAACACTGCCCTAAATGGCCTCAAGACTTTGTACTGTACATGTTAGCCAATTATGGGCTTGCACAACCTTGTTCAGGGTGGATGTTTCTCCAATAAAGCTTTCCTTCTTACCCACATAGTAAAATTCCTTTAATTCTGAAGTAGGCACCTTCTTCATCTTCTCTTCCTCTCCTCTGCAACAAGATTTCTGAGCTGCGAGGTGTTGCTCTTCCTGCTGAAGTCTTGCAGCGCTTCAGTGGTGAGTCTTTCATGGTGGTCTTCCACCAATTCTTCCACATCCTCCAAACTCACATCCACCCCCATGGAACTCCCCAGTGCCGCAACTGAGTTTACAACAGACATAGGCTCATTAGGGTCAGTCCAATCCTTCAAAACCCTCTTGGGACACAATCTCGGCCACAATTTGCTTCCAGGCAGAGTTCAATGTCCTGGTAGTCAATCCCACCCAAGCCATTCTATAAGGGTTATGCTGTGGAGGGTATGCTGTATGCGTCCTCTCCAAAATTCCCTTAGGGTCAAGTGAGTGTCTGTGGTCACAGTCAAGCACTGTGAAACATTGCTTTTGTGTAGAGTTTTTTTAAAGTTTGCCAATAACCTGCTGGTCCATGGGTGAGGAGAGGAGTGGGTATTCGGGGGCATGAAAACTTTACCTGTGATGAAACCCAACTCTCGAAATTAGGTCATCCCAGTTTGGAGGATGTGCAGGTGCATTGTCCATTACTAGCATTGCACTTCAGATCAATTTCTTTTCCAGATGATACTCTTTCACACTAGGGCCAAACACTTTCAATTGAAACAATCGACGAAAATTTCCCTCGTGACCCAATGCTTACTATTTAGATTTCCAAACCCACACCAAGTACTCTCCATAACGTTTTTCCTGAACACTCTGGGACTTTCAGAATGGTACACTAGTTTTGGCATTCACTTTGAAATTCCCACTAGCATTAGCCGCAAAAACATTTAGCGTCAGACTGTTCTTTATAGGCTTATGTCTCGGGCATTGCCTTTTATCTTGTGTATGAAGGTCCTTTTGGCATTTTCTTCCAAAGAGGCCTGTTTCGTCACTATTGAAACACTGTTCAGGTTGCATTCCTTCACTGTTTATGTACTCCTGGATTCATGCACATATTTTTTGAGGATCTTTTAAATGTTGAGGGAAAGAAAGGAGAGTGCGGTAATTTCATGCACTGGCCAGGGAGTGTATCCATCTTTTAGGATGTGAAGAAAGAATGTAAGTGTGGCGGGAGGTACGTGTGGGATTACGTAGAATGAAAGGGGGTAAAGCAGCTGAAACTGATTGGATCTGACAGAAATATTAAAAAGCAGGGGGATATTGTGTTGGAGTGGTTTGTACTTTAGTTTTAATAAACGTATGAGGAGAGGGGAAGGTACCTAGGGATTGGCGGAGTGATGGAGAGCAGGTATTAGTCCTTTTATAAAGGCGAAAGGGAGGAGACAAAAAGAGATTGTAAAATTATAGGGGAATATGTTTATGTGTATAACCCAGGGAAAAGTATACGTAGGGTTTAATTGAAAAGAATTAGAGGTATGAAGAATGTAGGATTGCGATTGAGAGGGAGGCTTCGAGTGGGTAGGGATGTGTAGAATCAGTGTTTACATTTGATGCTATATGTTGAAACAGTTTAGATAAAGGTAGGGAAGTTTTTACTTGCATTTATGGATGTAGTATAGGCATTTGATTTAGGTGGATAGAGGAGCATGTGGCAGATGGTGCCAAGTACGGTCTCCCTTCATCATTCAGTTTTCAACTTTCACGGGCTTCCCCAATACCAAAAAACATTCGCGATTTTCCCAACTGCCAATTCACAGCAAACCAACATATTCCAGGCCACCAAATCATATTTAAGTTTCCCGCCACCATGCGAAGTCCCTACTACCCTACCTCCGTCCCCCAAACTGGCAGACTAGCCCTCCCACCAAATGTGTGGTGGAGTGTTTTGTTTGGTTATTATTTGCTATTAAAACTACAGTATAATAATGTTAAACTCCATCATGACTGCATTTTGGAATGGCTATTTGGGACAGGTATTAGCGGATGACCATTATGTGTTACTCTTGAACACTGCAAAGAATTAAACAATTCTGCTACTGATAATAATAACAATAGTAATTAATATATAATAATAATAATAATATTTAATAATTAATAATACATAATAATAATTAATAATAAATAATAATAAATATATTCATACCCCGCTCGTGAAATTGTACAAAAATACGAGGGAACAGTGGTTGACACATCGTCTGTGTGATGCTATGTATGATAATTTTATGTAACTGTATTTGTGTATACCTGAATAAACTTACTTACTTGTTATGTCTGAAGTAAACATTAGTCTCACTGTCTTCAAACATTTCTCAATAATTCATGTGTTTGGTGCTTGTAGATTGCGAGTGTGGACTGGAGTGGTAGTGGCCAGTTTGATTTGACGCAATGGGTATTTAATAAACATACATGTTATTAATAATACTCATAGTTATTAATAATATATACTATTTATTTATAAACAGATGTTATTATAATACATACATGTTATTAATAATTACATGGTATTAATAATAGCATTGTACTTTATTATTTAAACATATATGTTTTTAATACCACTGTCTCATCCGCTGGAGTTATTGTGAAATGTTTGGCAAGAGCAGGGTAGACTAATGTTCCCTCCAGCATATACAAAAGTCACACTTGACGATGTGTCATACCACTCCCTCGTATTTTGTACTGTTTCCTTCATCAGTTATATCGATTTATTATTATTATTATTATTATTATTTATTATTTATATTATTATTATTATTTTATTATTACTATTATTATTATTAGCAATAGAGAAAATGTTCGTTTCTTTGCTGTGTTTCAAGAGTAAACTCATAATGTCACGTCTTTACCTGTCCATATAGCCATTCCAATAGGCACAGTCATGGATGGGGTTTACATTATTTATTCTGTAGTTACTAGCAAATAATGACAAACACAACCACCTCTACCCACTGTGGTGGGAGGGTGGCTGCCAAGTTGTGGGGGTCGGAGGAGGGGTAGTAGGGACTCACATTGGCGGATGGCAAGTGGTGTGAGTCAAGATACCTGAGTTTACCTGGAGACAGAGAGTTTGGGGGTCAACGCCCCCCGCGGCCGGTCTGTGGACCAGGCCTCTGGTGGTGGGATCAGCGCCTGATCAACAGGTGTGCTGCTGGCTGCACGCTAAACCCAACGTACGTGCCACAGCCCGGGCTGATCAGGAAACTGCCTTTAGGGGTGCTTGTCCTGTGCCGCTTGAAAGACTGCCAGGGGTCTGTTGGTATCCCCCTTATGTGTGCTGGGAGGCTAGTTCGATAAAACAGTTCGGTCCTGACACTTATTGTATGGATCTTAACGTGCTAGTGACACCCCTGCTTTTCATTGGGGGGATGGTGGCATCGTCTGCCAAGTCTTTTGCTTTCGTAGTGAGTGATTTTCGTGTGCAAGTTCTGGTTACTAGTCCCTCTAGGATTTTTCAGGTGTATTAATCTTGTATCTCTTCCCTCCTGCGTTCCGGGGTATACTGGTTTAGAAAACCTCAAGAGCTCCCAGTAATTGAGGTTTGTTTTATCTCGTTATGCGAGTTCGGATTTTTAACCCCGGCAGGGTAGCCACCCAGGATTAAACAAGAAACAAGAAAAGTCAGTGGCGTCATCGAGGATGTCTAATTTTTCCATTGTGGTCCTTAATTCTTGTTCCCCCAGGATGCGACCACACCAGTCGACTTGAAGAACATACATGTTATTAACACACATTTATTAAATAAATATCACATTATTAAAGCATAACATGTATATATTTAGTACAGTTTACAACGTTTTCATGTATTTAGATTATTCATGGTTCACAAGTTAAGGAAGCCGTATGGTAATTATTTCCCTACAAGATTATTGGGGCACCAACATTCACGGTTTTTCAACATTCGCGAGGCTCTTGTTCCCCTAACCCTGCGAATGTTGAGGGAGACTCTTGTATATTGGAATAGGTGGTAAGTTACTAAATGCTGTAAAGAGCTTTTATGAGGATAGTGAGGCTCAGGTTAGGGTGTTGTAGGAAGAAGGGAGAATTCTTCACGGTAAAAGTAGTCTTAGAAGGATGTTATGGGTGTGCATTATAAACTATTAAACTTAAACTTAAAGACAGGGATGTGTAATGTACCATGGTTGTTTAATATATTTATAGATGGGGTTTGTAAAAGAGTAAATGCTAGGGTAGTTTCGGGAGAGGGGTGGGATTAAATTTTGGGGATCAAATTCCAAAATTGGGAAACTGACACAGTTACTTTTGTGATGATTCTGTGCTTATGGAAGATTACTAAAGAAAAATTGCAAAGGTTAGTGGATGATGTTTGTGATGTGTGTAAAGGTGAAATTGAAGTGAAAGTGAACTTAGAAAAGAGTAAGGTGATGGAGGGTACCAAATGATTTAGATAAATGAAATATTGGTATTAAATTTGGACGGAGGTGGAGTATGGAGAAGTGAATGTTTTCAGATACTTGGAGTTACGTGTTCGGGGAGGGGTTTATGAAGGATGAGGTTATCAGGAATTAAGAGTGAAAATAAGGTGAGTGGTGCGTTGAGGTATATGTGGAGTCAAAAAACGATATCTATGGAGGCAAAGAAAGGAATGTATGACAGTACTGTTAGTACAAACACTCTTATATGGATGTGAAGGTTGGGTGGTAAATGCAGCAGCGAGGGGAAGAGGTTGGTGGCAGTGGAGAGATTGTCCTGTCTAGGGCAATGTGGGTGTAAAATTATTATGACAGGAAAAATCAGAGTGTGGAAATTAGGAGAAGGTTGTGGGTTAATAAAAGCATTAATCAGGGGCAGAAGAGGGGTTTGTTGAGGTGGTTTGGTCATTTATAGAAGAATGGATTCAAAGTGAAGAATTGGAAAGCACATAAATCTATAGGGAAAGGGATGGAGGGGTAGGGGTCGTTCCTCGCAAAAGGGTTGGAAAAGAGGGGGTATGGAGGTTTTGTGGGCAAGGGCTGGACTTCAGCAAGCGTGCATGAGCGTGTTAGATAGGGGTGAATGAGGGACGAATGATACTTGGGACCTGATTATCTGTTGGGAGTTGTGTGCAGTGATAATATTTAGTGAAGGATTAAGGGACACCGGTTATTTTCATATAGTTCGGATTGAGTCCTGGAATGGGATAGTACAATGACTGCACTTTTAAAAGGAGGGGGTTGGATATTTGCCAGTTTGGAGGGATATGTTGTGTATCTCTTTTTAAGTATATGCTTTTCTAAACTGTTTGTATTCTGAGCACCTCTGCTAAGAACAGTGATTAATATGTGAATGTGGTGAATGTGTTGATGATGATGAAAGTATTGACTTTTTGGGGTTTTCTTTTCTTTTTTTGGGTCAACCTGCCTCGGTGGGAGACAGCCGATTGTTTTGAAAAAAAAAATCAGCAGCTTGTGTCCCGAACTGCAGCTCCCCATGCATTACCACACCTGTGTATGCCAGTGCGGTTCTTAAATCTCTCAAACAGCCTTTGCTGGCCTTAAATTCACTCACTTCACCACTATTTCAGGCCAATTTCTTTACCAAATCTTCATGCAACTGAATAGCCTTGTAAAATTAACGAAAGTCATAAGGAGTATCTCTGCTAATTGTTTCTCATTTATCCAACACCATTTAATAAATTCTTACCTCTTCACAGTACTGGTGCGTATCTTCAATTTTTGTCAGCATAGTTACTCCCTTTGCAACAACAGCATCCTTTATTTATTTTTCTTGGCCACTATGGATCATATGGTTGTGTAGGGTTTCTTATGCATCTTCTGGACAGTTCGGGCCACACGTGTACCACTTTCTTATTGTGCAAGATGGTTTTCTTAAATTTCATTCGTATTTCTCACCTTCTTTACACAGGCTTGGTCTGTTTTGGTCTGTTTTGAGAGAGAAGATCTTTCAAGTGAAAGGAAGAGTGTTGTGACTTTTCTTCGCGGATAGACTTTAAAACTTCGTTTTAAAGTCTATCAAAAAACCAACAACCAAAACGATCTTCTCCATTCTACTCTCTCCACGACACCAAACTAAACGTGGTGTAATTATAGGCTTCTTCCTGCCACGCACTCCAGAATCTGCTAGCAATGAGTTCCTTGAGGAAAGAATGCACTATAATCGAACAAGTATTTTCAACACTCCACTATCCTGTCACTTCATCAGAGACTGCAGACACGGGCATTTAAAAATCTTCAACACACCCAGAGTAGACACTGCGGAAGAGTGAAGAGATACATAGTCCTCCCACCAACTCATTGCAAAACATGTTTCCAACATCTTTTCCAATACATCATTCCAAGTATCTTACCTCCTAAACCACGACATCAAGGACATCACAGTAGTAGACAGGACAAGCTTCCATCCTCTGCAGGGGTATACTTAATCCCTTGTAATATGACTGACAACAAATTATCCGTGGGCGAATCATAAGAGAACTCCAAACACATATTTCAGACACCAATACCGCAAGAGGATTGAACGATACAAGGGAAATGCCTGTTGTACTACATCGCAATTTCAAACAACCATTTAATTAACTACAGAAACTCGAGGCTTATCGCCACAGAAGACATCATTCAAGTACGAAAGAATCCTGGGAATCATCGCTTATCTCTATAAACCAACCAATTTCACCAGAACAATGGCTTCTTTTACTTAGCTGAACCACTTGCCAAGAAACTTCTTCATCGCTATCCCACATAAGAACATAGAACACTGCTGAAGGTCTACTCACCAAACTTGGTCCTATACACCGCAAGCTACCAAGGAACTCTATAAAACCAACCAAGTGGATCATCAGATGCAGCATTCTCACCTGACCTCAACATTCTGATAGGACTATAAATGCTCCCGACCTTTCCCCTCCCAGGTAGATCTGTGTGTCACTTGAAAATGCCCACTGTGTGGGTGAACGTTGTCAATAAAGAATAACATTAAACTGCATATGTGTTTATTTGTTTCCTCTGAATTACATTACCATCCTCCTACTCTCTCCTCCATCTGTCTGGTTATCCATCTTTCGTCACCTAATACTTTTTTGTTATACTCATAACTTACTCGTTCCTGTATTCCACTTTTAATTTTCTTCTTTTGCACACACTACCAAATTCATCCACCACTCTGCCAACTTCTCTTTGATAAAATAAAATAAATACACTAAACACTCCTATAATACATCCTCACTGCTTTTAACATTTCTATCTTTATCCCTATCAATCCCAGCTGCTTTATCCCCCTGCATTCTACTTCACTGCCCACATACTTCCCATACACTCACACTCGAAGGCACAGATTTAGTTATGATGCCCTATATGTGACAGGTGCAATAGTGCCACAAAGTAAAAATAAAAAACATTATCCTACTTCAGTTAGAATTTCACTGGTTTAGTTCCATTGATGTTTGTTACCAGAATATTCCAATATACTTTATTACACTGGATTTCTTGATTAACAAGACTGAGCAACTGGGGCTCCCACCAATGCACTTGGCAAACTGGATAATTTTTTCTCTACTACTGATAACACCACTCTGTGTTGGTGTAGGACACTCATGCTTCTTGTGCCAAATTTGAAGACATACAAGGCGAATTCGCATCACCAATACACCATGCCATGAAATGCGTTGGTGTTGTCAGCACTTTAAGGGTAAATACATACAATCACTTGCGCCACAGATCCCTGTGCATACGTATCCCACACCATACTCAGTTGTGTAAGTAAATCAACTTCTGATCTTTTAATCATCCTATCTTATGTATGGATCGTAACCATGGCTGTACAACAATTGCACAACCCAGGGCAGTTGCCTCTCACTACTAAGATAAGATAAGATAAGATTTCGTTCGGATTTTTAACCCCGGAGGGTTAGCCACCCAGGATAACCCAAGAAAGTCAGTGCGTCATCGAGGACTGTCTAACTTATTTCCATTGGGGTCCTTAATCTTGTCCCCCAGGATGCGACCCACACCAGTCGACTAACACCCAGGTACCTATTTGCTGCTAGGTGAACAGGACAACTAGGTGTAAGGAACGTGATTCTCGAAATGTTACACCGCCGGGAATCGAACCCGGGCCCTCGTGTGGGAAGCTGGGAGCTTTAGCACAGGCCACCAGGCCACAAGGACACCAAGGCCTAGTCTTGGATACACTGGTGGACAAACAAAATGCAGATGTAATATATAGAGACTTTGCAAAAGCCTTTAACCCTTTGACTGTTTCAGTCATATATGTACGTCTTAAGAGCCAATGTGTTTGACATATATATACTCAAAAATTCTAGCAGTCTCAAATCAAGAGGGGGAAAGCTGGAAACGGGCTCCCTAACATGGCTGACGCGGCAGGTTGTGTAGCGGGCTAGCTGCGGATTTTCAGGATTAGCTCTTGGTCTCAAAGAAGGTCTGACCAGGTCCCTACTTAACAGAACTCAGTGTGAATGCTTTGAGAAGATACCAGAGCAGCGAACGGACTTCCCAGTGCATCGTTTCAGCGTAAATAGTTGAAGTGTTGTGCAGAAGGTTTGGTGTTGTTGAGTCAGGACCAGTCAGCGCCTCCCCCCCTCTCCGCTGGGGGGGAGGGGGAGGGCGTGTGTAGTAAACAGTGACCCTCTCATAACGCCTCGCCCCTGCCCGTCTCCCCGCCTCAACCCACCCAACTCCCCAGCGCCACCCCATCTATAGTGGGGTACTTCTCCACTAAACCCCACGATGTCAGCAATGGCACTGCAGGGAGTGCCGGGCTCACAGGAACTTCCACTACGGGACAGCATCGTGGAGTTCGACCACGAGGCAAGCTTGGCAGGTGTGCCACAGGCAGTGTGTTACTCAGTTCCTCAAGACTTCAACTCATCCGTGCACACGAGGGCCTGGGATCTTCAGTCAACTTTGGCGTCCACAGGACGTTGCCATGTCCCTAGGACAGTCTCCATCGGGCTGCTATCGGAGCCCACTGGCTTCTTGGGACCTCTTGGGGAGGGTCGATGGTGCTCGTGCAAGCAGCAGATCCCGGGGCAACTTGCTTTGTTTGCAAATGGCTGTCTGCACGAGGTGAGACAGGCCAACCTAGCAACATCTGTTGTTGGGGCAATGGATGAATTCCCTGCTATGTTTGTTAACCGACTCGTTACTCTCCCCCCTGTAATTTGTCTATTGATTGTAATCATGTGATACGTGTTTATCTTTCATTACCACCCCCCCCCCCCACCCCCCCCCCCCCACCCCCCTTTGAAACTTGTCAAGATTTTGACCAGCTCTACCTGGAGCTCATTACCTTTGTAAATTCTCATGATTAATGTGTTTATGATTCATTACCTTTGCAATTATTCATGAGTGTGACCAGCTCTGCCTGGAGCTCATTACCTTTGTAACTTGGTCATGATTATGACCAGATCTAGTTCATTACCTTTGTAACTTGCTCAGCTATCAAAACTTTGGGGTCCAGTCCCTGGACCAATTATGTACCTCTGTAATCTTTTGACTACCGCACACAGGATGGGTATGGGGTGCATAATAAACATATTAAACGAAACTGGAAAGCTGGAAGGCCCACATGTGAGAGAATGGGTCTGTGTGGTCAGTGTGCATAGTATAAAAAAAAATCCTGCAGCACACAGTGCATAATGATGAAAAAAAAACTACGACCGTTGTTTTTGGATTAAAATGTGACTTTGAGGTGTATTTTTTTTTATGGGTATATTTCATTTTCATAGGTCTCATTTGATTAGAATGGATGGAATAGAAGGATTGGTTTTTACTAGGAAAAGGACCTTGAAATTGGAGCTCAAAAGTAGGGGATATGTTTGATTTTTCGATGTCAAGAGGAAAACAAATTGTCGTCATTCGTCCATAAAGGTCCAATAGCCATTTTATATGCAGTCATGAATGGGCGTTGACATTATTTATACAATTTTTACAGTATTACCGTAGTCTGTAACAGTAAATCTTCTATTTTTTGTTTGAATAAAAATTCAAAATAGAAAGCAAGAGTAATGTCAGAGGGGCCTGGGACATGACTGATGAACAAAGAAAATGTTATTTTTGAGCCAGGAGTCTGCAGTGTTCATTCTGGACCTATTTTGAATCTGCCATATTTTTTTTTAATTTGCAGTGAAACTGGCCAAATATTGCCAATTTCTGACCACCTTTATTGAGTAGGTAAAATTGGTTTTAAATGGCCAGTTTCTTTCTTGCACTCAAGCGATATCAGAACAAGTGGAGTTCTAAAGAAATAGCTATGAGTTTGGTGACTTGGAACAATGGTATTAGCCGAAAAATAGGACTAAAAAAAAAAATAAAAAAAAAAAAATTTGGACGCGAAATCGCCGATTGTAAATATCGTGAGGTTTGCTAACTTCGCGAGAGCGTAATTCCGTAACGTGTTCCATCAAATTTCATACTTTTGGTGTCATTGCCTTCGGGAAAAAGATTCGCTTATCATTTCATAAGATTTTTTTTTTTTTCTATATTTTGCAACCACCAGGAGACACCTCAGGGATTTGGGGTTGCGGACAGTCAAAGGGTTAACAAGTGTGATTATTGGTGTAATAGCATACAAAATGTGTGCTAGGAAAAAATAGGAAAAGTGGACAGATGGCCTAGCTTTCTAACCAATTCAAATAAAGGTTACAATAGTAAACAGAGTTATATCAACAGCTACCACAGGTAAAAGGATCTATTCACTAAGGTACAGAATGTTGACCCCATCCTATTTCTCATTCTCGTATCTGAATAGGCAAAGATAGTAAGCTATAGCACTCTCTGTCTTCCTCTGCATTACAATACTAAATCTGCACGAGTGTCATCCTTTAAGAACAGTTATAAATCTCTAAGCAGATATAAACCAAATTTTCCAGTTGGGTCAGAAACAAATATGAAATTTATGAAGACAAATTTCAATTTATCAGTTATATAAACTTGAAGAATTAATAGCTAGAACAGATTATAAAACAAATTCTAAACCCACAATAGAGCGAAAAAACTAATGTGAAAGACTTAGGACTGATAATGACAAAGGAATCTTGCTTTCAAAGATCTCAACATTGTCACTATCACCACCTGGAAATGAAAAATGATAGGATGGATAATGAGAACTTGCTAAACAAGGGAGCCAAGCCTCAATGATGTTACTCTTTATGTCACTTGTTCTCTCTAGCTTGAATCCTGCTGTTACTTACTGTCCCATTTCAGGCAGGAAAAAATTGCTGATCTGGAAAATGTAGGAGACCTTCACTGCATTAAACCTCTAAGTATAGTCAAGCACCTTAATTCTGGGAATATCTAAAAAGCCTTTGACCTGCTCTCCTTAGAATGCAGGCATGAAAATTAAATCATGGCATGAAATTACATCATAATTTTAACTGGAAAATGTTAGAGGGACTGTCTCAAATATGTACACAGAAATCACTACTATGAAAGCAAAACTCTCAGCAGGCAGTGCAACATACTCCTATGAAAAGAAGGGGAGTGGAAATAAACTAAAAGAATAAAATAAGTGCCAGGGACCCAGACTGTTCAACAGCCTCCCTCTTACATAAGGGGTTATTACCCAATAAACCAGCTGTCTCAAGAAGAACTGGATTGATTTATAAAGTTTTTTCCCAAAAAGTACCTGACCAGCCAAGGCTGTGGTTTGTACATTGCATTGTGGTGTGACCCAGCAGTAAAAGCCTTGTTGATCAGTCCCTGATCCACCAGGAGTCCTGGTCAGGACCGACACCATGGGGGCGATGACCCGGAACACCCTCAGGTTTGACTCCAAGCCTCCTAGGTATGGCATCGAAGAGGGGAATACGAGTGATGCGGAAGTGGCAAGAAGTTTTAAGCGTGGAAAGTCTTGGCGTTTTGTAAATATTGAGACATTTGATAAGCTTTTAAAAGAGTGATTGGATTCATGTGTGAGAGAGTGTGTGCAAACCTATGGTTTCAATGAGAATTCAATAATAAGACAGGAGGCTTATGCAAAGAGTAGCACAGGTTGTGCCTCCTGAAAACAATGACATGGGACACAAAAAAGCTAATAAATCAAGACAGAAAAATTATTGAGTGAATGAATTTAAAGCCAAGAAGATGCTCCACTAATTTCATTTTAATAAGGGGAAAATACTTTCAAGTGCTATAAAAACAATTGAGTGATTGAGGAATGGGAAGGCCCCTGAAACAACCAAGTGTGTTGTACATTTAGTACAGGCTGGTTTCCACAAGTCTTAAATTGCTATCGGTGCATAATAAATTTTTCTGGGGCAACTGTCTGTTGACTACACAGTTGCAGGGAATTTCCCAACTGAAATGCAGGAAATATTTCTGAGGGCTCCTATGAGCTACAGTAAGTGTTTATTGACTGGAAAAGACAATTATGGAAGATAATGCCATTGAGATCTTATATCCATGGGGAAGTGGAAACAGAATTCTTCCTCCGTAAGCTTGCGTATCATAAGAGGCGACTAAGGGTGCGGGAGCAAGGGGCTAGTAACCCTTCTCCTGTATATATTTACTAAATTTAATAGGAGAGAAGAAACTTTCGTTTTTCCTTTTGGGCCACCCCACCTCGGTGGGTAGGTGGTCGTATGTTGAAAGAAGAAGATAAGATCAGCTATAAAGAAAAGTGCTCCGGGGATTCAAAGCCTACTGTAGCTTTGCTACCGAGACATAATATGTCAGGTATTTTTAAAACGCTTTTACTGTACATGACCCCAAATGAAATCTTGCACTCTATGTTCCAAAAATTTAAAAAAATATTATTTTTCTCTGAAATGCAGTGGAATTTTTTTTTCTGAAGGTTAACGACTCCACAAATTACAAAATTTGATGGATAACTCATGTAATTTCACAAGCACAAAGTTAGCAGTCTCGGCGCACGCAGTTTATGCAGGGTCGAGAGGCCTCTCCTATACTTTGTTCTTCAGGGTCGAAAATTTTTCAGAAAAAAAAAAAAAAATTTTCTTCTTATGAATTGATAGAGAATCTTTTCTCGATCTATTAATGACACCTAATGTAATTTGATTGAAAACTATGGAATTATGTGTCACGAAGTTATGCGGTCTCGACGGTGTTTATCACTGGCAATTTTCGCCCACTTTGAGCCTATATTCATGCCAATTTCTAGTGTTTTAACGACAAAATCAGAACTATTTCGCTAGCACTCCATTTGTTCTAACGAATGAGTACAAGAAGCACCCCTTTACTGATTTCAATACTATCCAATGAGTGGTTAGAAAGTGGCAATTTTGCCAATTTTCACACAAATTTCAAAAGATGCAAATTTCCAAATAGGGTCCAGAGTAAACAAGATCGAACATTAATGGCACTAAAGTAACACTGTCTCTGATTCTCTTTAGTTCACATCCCAGGCAATTCTTACTTCTTTTGCCTTTCCACTTTTGATTTTTATTACTTTACAAAAAATAGGAAGATTTTATTGTTTTTTGCAGACTAACTGCATTAGTGTAGAAATGGTATAAATATATATCAGTGCAATTGTGAAAGATTATTAGACTCCCATTGACGTGTATTGGCCGTGAGGCAATGATTTGTTTACTTTTGAGCTTTGCAAAAATCAGACATTTACTACTTTGTGCTTCAATGTCAGGTACTTTTCATTGTGAAACCAATCAAAATCATTCCATTTCTGTAATATGTCTTCCATTCTATAAAATGAGAACCATGAAAACTAGAATACAACCCTAATGCCATACGTAAATACCAAGTGCAAGTCGCTGTTTTTTAACCAAAATCACGGGTCAGTTTTTTTCCTCCAATACCTGGGAGAGAGTTTTCCGGGAGAGAGTTTCGGGGGTCAAACGCCACCGCGGCCCGGTCTGTGACCAGGCCTCCTGGTGGAATCAGGCCTGATCAACCAGGCTGTTGCTGCTGGCTGCACGCAAAACCAAGTAGAGCCACCTGCCCGGCTGATCCAGGAACTGGACTTTATGTGCTTGTCCAGTGCCAGCCTTGAAGACTGCCAGGGGTCTGTTGGTAATCCCCCTTATTGTGTGCTGGGAGGCAGTAGTTGAACAGTATCGGGCCCCTGTCACTTATTGTATGGTCGTCTTAACGTTGCTAGTGACACCCCTGCTTTTAATAGGGGGGATTTGGCTGCATCGTTTCTGCCAAGTCTTTTGCTTTCGTAGCCAGTGAGTGATTTTTCGTTGTGCAGTTCGGTTACTAGTCCCTCTAGGATTTTCCAGGTTGTATATAAAATGTATCTCCCTCTGCGTTCCAGGGAATACAGGTTTAGAAACCTCAAGCCGCTCCCAGTAATTGAGGAGTTTTATCTCGTTTATGCGCACCGTGATAGTTCTCGGTAATTTTCTAGGTCGGCAATTTCACCTGCCTTGAAAGGTGGCTGTTAGTGTGCAGCAAATATTCCAGCCTAGATAGAACAAGTGACCTGAAGAGTGTCATCATGGGCTTGGCCTCCCTAGTTTTGAAGGTTCTCATTATCCATCCTGTCATTTTTCTAGCAGATGCGATTGATACAATGTTATGGTCCTTGAAGGTGAGATCCTCCGACATAATCACTCCCAGGTTTTTGACGTTGGTGTTTCGCTCTATTTTGTGGCCAGAATTTGTTTTGTACTTGATGAAGATTTAATTTCCTCATGTTTACCATATCTGAGTAATTGAAATTTCTCATCGTTGAACTTCATATTGTTTTCTGCAGCCCACTGAAAGATTTGGTTGATGTCCGCCTGGAGCCTTGCAGTGTCTGCAATGGAAGACACTGTCATGCAGATTCGGGTGTCATCTGCAAAGGAAGACACGGTGCTGTGGCTGACATCCTTGTCTATGTCGGATATGAGGATGAGGAACAAGATGGGAGCTAGTACTGTGCCTTGTGGAACAGAGCTTTTCACCGTAGCTGCCTCGACTTTACTCTGTTGACAACTACTCTCTGTGTTCTGTTAGTGAGGAAATTATAGATCCATCGACCGACTTTTCCTGTTATTCCTTTAGCGCGCATTTTGTGCGCTATTACGCCATGGTCACACTTGTCGAAGGCTTTTGCAAAGTCTGTATATATTACATCTGCATTCTTTTTGTCTTCTAGTGCATTTAGGATCTTGTCGTAGTGATCCAGTAGTTGAGACAGACAGGAGCGACCTGTTCTAAACCATGTTGCCCTGGGTTGTGTAACTGATGGGTTTCTAGATGGGTGGTGATCTTGCTTTTTAGGACCCTTTCAAAGATTTTTATGATATGGGATGTAGTGCTATTGGTCTGTAGTTCTTTGCTGTTGCTTTACTGCCCCCTTTGTGGAGTGGGGCTATGTCTGTTGTTTTTAGTAACTGAGGGACGACCCCCGTGTCCATGCTCCCTCTCCATAGGATGGAAAGGCTCGTGATAGGGGCTTCTTGCAGTTCTTGATGAACACAGAGTTCCATGAGTCTGGCCCTGGGGCAGAGTGCATGGGCATGTCATTTATCGCCTGTTCGAAGTCATTTTGCGTCAGGATAACATGGGATAGGCTTGTGTTAAAAAAATTTTGTGGCTCTCTCAAAAAAATTCTTTTTGATGTTCGATTTCCCATTTGGGGTTAGGGCTTGCAAAAAACTATCTATTGGGACTTGATATCACCATTTCCTTGCTGTCATCTGGTAGGACCCATCGTTTTTAAGTAGGGGCCCAATACTGGAGTTGTTCTCGATTTTTTTTGGCATAGGAGAAGAAATACTTTGGGGGTTTTCTTTCGATTTCATTTATGGTTTTTTAGTTTTTCCCGCGTTTCCCTGACTCCTAAAGGATTCTTTTAGTTTAAATTTCGATCTTGCTATTTCTCTGACCAGTGTCTCCCTCGCATTTCAAAAATTTTGACCCTTTTAGCCGCTCTGTTACTTTTCCGTCCCCCTTAAAAGGGGAGCGCCGTCCTTTTCTTTTTTACATCTATCCCCTTTTTCTTAGAGGAATAAGCCTTGTGTACATCGAGTCCATCGGTTAATCTGTTTGGCATAATTTGGGTTGTGTTGCTTATAATCTTCCGCTTATATCGGTTAGGATTGGGTTTTATTTTGTCCCATTTTTATGTTTTGTTTTTGAAGTTGAATTTGGTGAATCCCCTCCCTCGGACTAGTCTATTTTGGGGTTGGGGGCTCCACACATCAGTCTAAACCCTCAATTTTTTGTGATCTGAGTAAATTTTTTTTGATAGGGGTTTGACACTTTCAGATCCATTTTATGAAGATGGGGTCTAGTGTTTTTCCCTCATAGGCTCTTTTATTTGCTGGTTTAAATTTGAATTTTGTGCAGAGATTTAAAAGCTCGTGGAGTGTGATTTTTCATCGATGCCCCCTGGTGTTTTTACGCAACAATTTATTTGCTATATTCCTCCTTTTTAGGTGCCTTAAGTTGAAATCCCCAGGAGCAAGATGTTGGGTGCAGGAGCGGAAGATTTTCCAGACGTGGTAAATTTTTTAAACGCTGTTCCGGGGTTTTGCTGGGATTTTGCCCCGGGAGGGCTTGTAGACTACCACAATGACGGGTTTTTGGGTTCTCGCCCTTTTATGCAAAAACTTCCACTACTCATTTGGGGCATTAAGCATTCGTGAAACAATGACTCTGAAATGTAACCAAACCCCCCCCTTTTTTGCTTGTTCACTCTGTCAATCGAAAAGGTTGTAACCGGGACCCATATTTCGTTGTCCAAGTGATCCTTTATGTGGTCTCAGTAAAGCCGCAAAATTTTCCCTTTGCCTCTGAAACAGCCCCGGATGAAAGTATTTTTGTTTTTGTTGCTGGTTTTAGACCCTGTATATTTGCAAAGAAAAATGTTATCGGACTGTGGTATTTTGGGTACTGGGGGGGGGTTTTTTTTTTCCGGGCATTAGTATTGTATCTGTTGGTTTGGAGGGGAGGCCATCGACTGGGGTTTCCCACTCCAGGAATGACTGGATTTGGGACATTTCTGCCATTTCCCGCCAGTTTTTTTTCCCTTCCCCCGGCACTAAAAAAACCCCCCCTCTTAGTGGTGTGGCTACCCCGGTTTTCCCATGGCCTGGATGTTTTTTATCTTTTTGTCCCCTTTTAAATTTTGCCCGAATTTTAAATTTTAAAACACAGTCTTTTTCCCGTACTGAAGGGTACACATTTCGGGTGAAAAACTTTCAGGAAGGGAGTTTCTTTTTTCCCGTTGATATGGGGATGGCATTTTTTTTAGGGTGGGCAAGTTTCATGTCCCCTCTGTTTTTCCAGATTTTCCCCGCCAGAATACCAATGCTATATGTGCACAGGGTTGGTTTCCGCTTGCCTTGGGTTTCTGTGACTGTATTCCCCTTGGTGCATTTTTCCCCTTTTTACTTCTATCCTCCCTACACCCAAAAAGGAGCTCCCCCATTTTTTTTTGGTAATTTTTCCTCACTATTTAATTTGGGTCCCTTTTTTGCTATTTCCTGCGGTATTTCTAGTTTGCAAAATTGGTTTTTTCTTACTTTGAAAACACTTGTTTTTCCCCACTATGGCCCCGCCCCTAGGGTCATTTATAGTATTCCTTCCCGCGTATAAAACCCGACTACCTGCAAAACTCCACTTCACCCTTTCTGTCCCATGGAAGTATCTCCCCTTCACCCTTTTTGTCTCCCAGACAGCACCCAGCTCACCATTACTGTCTCCCGGACAGCACTACACCCCACATTACGCTACCAGGACATCACCCCCACCTTAAGTTTGTACTACATGGCCAGTACAAGGGGGTACCCTTTAGCCCCGACTTTTTATGTTCCCCTTTGTGCTGCAGGATTTTTTTTTTACTGGCACATGACCACATAGACACATTCTTTTAAAAGTAGGGCCCACCACTTTCTCTGCTAATTTTTAAGGCGCTAGAATTTTTGCAATAATACATCAAAAACCCGGTGCGTAAAAACAACAGACCCCGGAAAAACCCCGAAAGGGTCAAGTTTAAATTTCCCTTGTTTGAGTCGACCTAATTCTCATTATTTCATAGAATGTCTTCCTCTATCAAAATGAGAAAAAAAAAAGGGGGAAATGGGGGCCATTCAATATTTTAAATCCTTATAAAAGTCAATTTGGAAACGGGCCAATTTTCCACAAAAAAAAAAAAAACAAGTACAATTCCCGTCATAAAACAACATCCTCTGTTCATTTGTCATGTCCCCCCGGCCCCTCCTATTTACACTTCTTTTTTTCCTTTTGAATCTTTTCACAAAAAAAATAGTTTTTTTTCATTTCTTAAAATAAATTATTGTCTGTTTTTTCTGCAAAACTGTCCACCCCTACTTCAAGCCTTCAAGTTACTATCGGTTGAACTTCCCTTACCTGGAGTTTACCGGGGGAAATTCCGGGGGTCAACGCCACCCCGCCCCGGGCTGAACCGGCCTCCTGGTGGATCAAGCCCGACAACCAGGGGTTGCGTGGCTGCACGCAAACCAAAATACAAACCACACCCGGCTGATCCGGAAAAGACTTTAGTGTTGTCCAGTGCCGCTTGAAGACTGCCAGGGGTCTGTGGTAATCCCCCTTATGTGTGCTGGGGGGGAGTTGAACAGTCTCGGGCCCCTGACACTTATTTAGGGTCTCTTAACGTGCTAGTGACCCCCCCTGTTTTTTCTTTGGGGGGGAGTGCATCGCGCCAAGTCTTTTGCTTTGTAATGATGATTTCGTTGCAAGTTGGGTACAGTCCCTCTAGGATTTTCCGGTGTATATAATCATGTATCTCTCCCTCCGCTTTTCCAGGGAATAAGGTTTAAAAAACCTCAACGCTCCCCCAATAATTGAGGTGTTTTATCTCCGTTACGGCCGGAAAGTTCTCTGTACATTTTCTGGGTCGGCAATTTCCCCTCCCTTGAAAGGTGCTGTATGGCGCAATATTCCAGCCAGATAGAACAAATGCCTGAAGATGTCACTGGGCTTGGGCCCCCCTAGTTTTGAAGGTTTTTCATTACCATCCTGTCATTTTTCTACAGATGCATGATACAATGTTATGGTCCCTTTAAGGTGAGACCCCCCATATATCACTCCCAGGGCTTTTACGTTTGGGGTTTCCTCATTTTGTGGCCGAATTTGTTTGTACTTGAGAAGATTTAATTTCCTCATGTTTCCAATCGAGTAATTGAAAATTTTTCATCGTTTAACTTTATTTGTTTTCTGCACCCCCCTAAAGATTTGGTTGATTCGCCGAGCTTTGCATGCGCAATGGAAAAACAATGTCATGCAGTTCGGGGGTTTATCCAAAGGAAAAACACGGTCGTGGTTACACCTTGTCTATTTGGTATAAGGGTAGGGAAAAGATGGGGGCGGGGTACTGTGCCTTGGGAAAGACTTTTTTTCCCGTAGCTGCCCCGACTTTACTCGTTGACGACTACTTCTTGTTCTGTTTTGAGGAAATTATAGATCCATCGACCGGGCTTTTTTCCGTTATTCCCCTTGCACGCTTTTGGCCTATTACCCAGGTCACATTTGTCGAAGGCTTTTGAAAAATTGAAATTTTTACATCTGCATTCTTTTTGCTTCTAGTGCATTTAGGACCTTGTCGAGTGGCCAATAGTTGAGACAAAGGAGCGACCTTTCAAAACCCTTTTTCCCCGGGGTTTGTAAGATGGGTTTCTAATGCTGGTGATTTTGCTTTTGGACCCTTTAAAAAGTTTTTTATGTAGGGGAAATTTTGTGCTTTTGGGTCTTAGTTTTTTGCTTTTGCTTTACTCCCCCCCTTGTGGAGGGGGGCTATGTCGTTGTTTTTAGAAACGGGGGACGCCCCCCGTGTCCATCTCCCCTCCATAGATGGAAAAGGCCGTGATAGGGGCTTCTTGCAGTTCTTGAAGAAAAAAGTTCCATGAGTCTGGCCCTGGGGCAAAATGCATGGGGATTATTTATTCGCCCTTTTGAAGTCATTTGGGTCAGGTAACATCGGATAGGGTTTGTTAATAAAATTTTTTGGGGGGGGGGGGGGTCTCTCTAAAAAAATTCATTTTGTCTTCGCTCCAGTCTGGTTCGGGGTTGCAAAAACTGAGTCAATTTGGGGCTTGAGACTCCCTATTTTTCCCTTTCTGTCATCTTGTAGGACCCATCTTTTTAAGTGGGCCCAATACTGGGACGTTTTCTCGATTTTGATTGGGATAGGAAAAAATACTTTTTGGGTTTCTTTCGATTTCAATTATGGCTTTTAGTCTTCACCGGGCGATTCCTGACTCCTAAAGATTCTTTTTATTTAGCTTAAGTTCGATGCTTGTCTATTTCTCTGACCAGTGACTCCCTAACGCATTCAGATATATTGACCTCTTTTAGGCCGCTCTGTTATTCTTTTCAGTCGCCTGTAAAGGGAGCGCCCGTCTCTTTTCTGTTTTACATCTACTCCTCTTTATTTCTTAGAGGATAACCTTGTGCATACAACGAGTGCCACCGAAAGTTAATCTTTCTAAGCAAAAGTTGGTGGTCGTGTTGCTTAGTATATCTTCCCAGCTTATATCGGTTTAGGACTTGGTTACTTGGTCCCACTTTATGTTTTTGTTATTGAAGTTGAATTTGGTGAAAGCCCCTCGTGACTTAATCTCATTATGTCGGTCTGGGGCTCTCGCGCATAACATGACTGAAACCTCAATATGTTGTGATCAGAGTATATTGTTTTTGATATGGTGAATATATTTTCTTATCAATATCATTGTTTAAAAAATTTGGAAGATGAGTCTAGTGTAGTCTTCTTCCTGTCTAGTAGGCTCTATTTATTTGCTGGTTTAAATTGAAATTTTGTGGCAGAGATTTAAAAGCTCGCATGAGTGTGAGTTTTCATCAAGCTGCCTCCTGGTGTTATTACTCAAACAATTATTATATGCTATATTCCTCCATTTTAGGTGCCTAAGTTTGAAATCCCCCAAGCAAGATGTTTGGTTGCAGAACTGGAAAGGTTTCCAGCAGTGGTACAATTTTTAACAGCTGTATTCCTGGAATTGCTGGGATGTTGCTTCCGAGGCTTGTAGACTATCACAATGACTAGGTTTATGGTTCTCGACCTTTACTGCTAAAACTTCCACTACTTCATTTGAGGCATTTAGCAGTTCTGTGCAAAACAAGTGACACTCTGCAATGTACAGGCCAAACCCCCCCCTTTTGCCTGTTTCACAATCTGTCACATCTGTATAGGTTGTAACCTGGGAAACCATATTTCGTGTCCCAAGTGATCCTTTATGTGGGTCTCAGTGAAAGCCGCGAACATTGCCCTTTAGCCACTAAGCAGACCCATGGATGAAAGGTATTTTGTTTGTTTGTTGCTGCTTAGACCCTGTATCTTGCAAAGAGAATGTTATCGGACTGGTGGTATTTTGTTTGGAACTGGGGATTTCCTTTTCCGGCATTAGTATCTGGTATCTGTTGGTTTGGAGTGGAGGGCCATCACTGTGGTTCCACTCCAGGAATGACTTATATGTGTACGATTTCTGCCATATTTCCTGCCAGTATTTTTTCCCTTCCGGCACTAAAAAAACCTCTCCCTCTTGAGTGCTGTGGCTACCCAGGTTTCCCATGGCCTGGCATGTTTTGTGTATCTTTTTGGTTCCCCTTAGATGGTATGCCTGGCAATTTACGTTATAGCACAGACTTCCTGTACCTGAAGAGGTACACAGTTCAGGGTGAAAAAGCTTACAGGAAGGGAGTTTGCTTTTTCCTGTTGTCATATGGGCATGGCATTTCCTAGGGTGGTCATAGTTGCACGTCCATCTTTTTTTCCAGTTTTCCCAGCCAGCAGATACCGAGTGCATAGTATTTGCACAGGCTTGGTTTCCGTTTGCCTTGGGTTTCTGTGACTGTATTCCCTGTTGGTGCATGTTTCCCTGTCTTACTTCTATCCTCCTAGCACCAACAATGGAGCTCCACCATTTGTTTTTGGTAATAAAATCCTCACTATTGCTAGTGGAGTCCTCTTGTTTGCTATTTCCTGCGGTATTTCTAGTTTGCAATATTGGTTTTATCTTATCTTTGACTACACTTGTTTCCCTACTATGGCTCCTGTCCCCTATGGGGTCATTTATATGTATTCCTTCCTGCGTTTTAATTCCGACTACCTGGACAAAATCTCCACTTCCACCATTACTGTCTCCCAGGACAGCATCTCCAGTTTCCCCCTTTTACTGTCTCCCAGGACAGCATTTCCAGCTTCACCATTACTGTCTCCCAGGACAGCACCTCCAGCTCACCATTACTGTCTCCCAGGACAGCACCTCCAGCTTCTCCATTACTGTCTCCCAGGACAGCACTATCAGCCCCCCATTTACTGACTACCAGGACATCATCTCAGCCTTACAGTTTCTGACTACTGGCCAGTATCAAGGGCAGTACCATTCAGCCCGGACGTTTTATGTTCCATCCGTTGTAGAAAGCTTCCAGGTTTTCTATGAAAGCATTTTTGATGTTGACCCTTTTTAATACCCTTGTGATTTAGTCCACAGATTTATCTCATTTGGGCATCCCCAAAAACATTTCCCCTGTTTTAATACTGCTTGTAGCTAGTTCTTGGATATTGCACAAAGGGGCGTGGACACCAATTTCCACAGAAATGACAATTTATGCATGTGGAAGCCCGTTTGTTTGACTGACCACAGACTACACACAGCTTCATAATTTATTTGGAATGGTTGATTTAAATGCCCAATTCTACTAGCAACCTCTTGAATATTCTATTAATAACCTGCTAGGTGGTGCACAACGAAACCGTTTTTAAACCAGTCCAGGGTTCGGACCAGTCAAGGGTTCGGACCAGTCAAGGGTTCGGACCAGTCAAGGGTTCGGACCAGTCAAGGGTTCGGACCAGTCTATCTGATCTGATCAGTGGGTCACTTATTTAAACCATACTGGTCGGGTGATTTTAGCTAACACATGAAGGTTCTACTGGAAATTATCTACCCGAGTAATATGTGATTTGATTGATACAAAAGTATAACTTGCGTGTTGAAGAGCCGGTGACTGCTGGCACTCCTACCACAATAAATGCTATATTATCACTATAGTTGACTGGTGCAAATTTTGGAGGAAGGGCGCTTTTTCTTTTAGTAATAATTTGCTTTCTCGTTTTGTATATTGCGAACCCCTGGTAACTACAGGTTATATGAAATTCACAGTAACGTCTGGTATTTCAAGAAAAAGAAACTAATGAAAGTCACTCCACTCCACTAAGTACCATTATAATACTGGTTAGTTGCTACTACAAAAACTGTATTTGCTATTCACTGGTATCACTAGATTTTATGCGAGTACACTAGCAAGGCCAGGAAGATTATTAAAAACAGCTGACCTGTGGTAAGTTTCTGGCGACTTTTTGGGACCTGCCTCTATAGGTTATCACTTCATTTACAAATTCACCTGTTTTTTAAATGACACTTTAGCCTTTTATCATCAATTACTAGGGAGCCACTGTAGTATACACTATACACTATGTATACTCAATGCTTTCAGGGAGATTTTCTTTCCTCTGACACAAAGTTCAATTATTATTAAATTTTTTCCCCACGGGACAGGCCTAAGATTCCCCTCTGGCAGTAAACTCTGTTAGGTAGTGCACACAATTCTCCTTTTTTTACTCAGTATATAATGTTTTCCGCCCAAGATTGGTTCCAGGCGCTAGAGGGATGTATCGTATAGGGTTGATGACACAAATTAAAGTTCTAGCACGTAAGAGCGACCGTGAAAACACCAGAAAACCGGGAGCACAACGAGGCACGCATGACACAGCAATAGCTGTACTTTTAAGATCAGTTGTTGTACAAAACAGATGTTTGTTGATGTACTGGAGATATAATGTCTAGGAAGATACAACCTGGAAGTGTTCCAGGGAAAAAACTTCTGCAGTATCAGTTGTTGTACAAACCAGATGTTTGTTGATGTACTGGTGATATAATGTCTAGGAAGATACAACCTGGTAGTGTTCCAGAAAATACTTCTGCAGTATCAGTTGTTGTACAAAACAGATGTTTGTTGATGTACTGGTGATATAATGTCTAGGAAGATACAACCTGGTAGTGTTCCAGAAAATACTTCTGCAGTATCAGTTGTTGTACAAAACAGATGTTTGTTGATGTACTGGTGATATAATGTCTAGGAAGATACAACCTGGCAGTAATCTTCCACAAAATACTTCTTAACGACACGATACTTACACACAACTTTCCTAATATGATTCTTAGTTCTGGATTTGTCCCTGTAGATGCTGTCCTTTCCAATTACATTGTCAAATGCTCCAAACTTCAGAACACTCATGACCTGACCTGATCCATTCCTCTCTTCTTCTCCCTTCCTATTTTATCCTTTTACTTCCTTTGTTTTCCTTTCTTCTTCCTAAATGGGTTCTGTCCTTCAGTCCCCCCCCCATGTTTTCTGGTCCTTTGTCCTTAGACCTACCCAGCCTCCTCTTCTACTATGCCTACCCCTCCATTACTAACACTTCTATTGCCTCCCTTCAACCTTCACTCCCCTTTCTATCTCTTGTGCCACTATAACTACTATCTACTTTCTACTACTACTACTACTACTACTACTACTACTACTACTACTACTACTACTAGTAGTACCACAACCAGCATTATCACTATAAATAACAAAAAGGCACAATACCGTGACTGGAATGATACACAAATAACCCGCACATAAAAGAGAGAAGCTTACAACGACGTTTCGGTCCGACTTGGACCATTTACAAAGTCGCACAGTGTGACTTTGTAAATCGTCCAAGTCGGACCGAAACGTCGTCGTAAGCTTCTCTCTTTTATGTGCGGGTTATTTGTGTATTACCACAATAAACCACTACTACTACTCCCAAGCTTTACCACTATTTATTTTTTCTTCCCCCTTTTTGGCCCTTTTCCTATTCCCCTTGCCTATATTTTACTGGCTCCCCTTCACTGTGTTATTTGGGACTTTTAAATGGAAAAGCCCAGACCAAAACGTTTTCTTAAGTTCTCTCTCCTGGGTGTGGGTTTATTTTGTTTTACTATTCCAGTAAAAGGATTGGTATTTGTTTTTTTTAAAACCCAAAAAAAATTTGGTCGGGTTTACAGCACCCCTTTTTAATTTGGAAATTCGGGCCCACTAAAACCCAAAAAAAAAAAATTTCGGGGGGTTTGTAGGGAGGCCTTATTTTTCCCTGGAATTTTGGGGGAAAAATTTAAATTTTTTCTCTACTTTGATCTAAATTTTTCAAGTTTACCCCCCAGTTCTGAAAAAAAAATCAAAAATCAAAATCTATTTTTTCCCAATTCTAGCAAATAATACAAAGAAAAAAGCCAAAAAACAAAAAAAAAAAAATTAAAGAAAATGCCCCAAAAATTTTGTATTTTTAAACCATGCCACCATTTAAACCAGTTTTTTTTTTCCCCTACAAACACCACCGGGGGCCCCAAAAGAATTTTTTTTATAGGGTAAAAATACTCATCCACAAAACTCATTCTCTAAAAATTGTTAAAAATTTACCCACCCCAGCTTATCTGAGTGAGCTGGGCTCAAGGTGTACAACTATGTTCGGGGAACCCGGGACTCAATGGCTTAGGTCTATGTAACAGACAGCAAAGGGGTTTAAGTGCCAGGATTTTCCCCATGTTTTAAAAGGGAAAACAGATTAAAAACCACTTACCATTTCATTATGGATGCCAAGAGAATTTTTTTATTGACGGGTTTAAAAGCATCACTTTTTTAGGGAAATCATGTTTTAGCTGTGAAAGAAAGGGTCCTTCCCATTCTAGGTTTTTCCCTCACGCTTGATAATCCCTTTTACTCACCCAAAAACTTTTTGTGGAGCATTAAATTAAAAGGATTTAAGTGTAATTATACATGAAAAGTGTCCGGGACATTTTTGCAGAAATGAATTAAATCATCCCCCTGGGGATACAGACCCGGTGAAAATTTTAAAACGTGCAGACCCCTTTCAGCTATTTCCAGAGTGTTAGAAAAGGTATCTCAATCAACACAAAATAAAGGCGGGGAAAAAAATTTAAAGGGCCCCAGGTGGGTAATCCCTTTCCTAATTGTTGTCTCGGTTGTGGCCAGGTCGGGGAAAATTGTTCGACGGGCAAAAAAGGTTGCCGGTGGGGGCTTTAAAGATGTGGGGGGAAAAATAAAAGAAACTCCTAAAAGACGGGAAAAGAAAGAAGTTTTCAAAAAATTTTTTGCAGAGTAAATACCCAAAAACAAAGAGGGGGAGAAAAAACCAAAATTAAAAAAGTTAATGCTGCAACATTTTTACTTTAGAAATTTCATATAATCTCTAATTTGGGCAGATACTTCATTTAAGGAGGACCCTGGCAAAGCTAGAAACACGCTCTGAAAAAAAGGTCGGGGACCCGGGGATGATGCCTTTAAAGACAGCTGTTTAAAGTACTATGCTTTCAAAAAATTCCCCCATACCCCAGTAAAACCCAATTTAAATCAGTGTTTCCTAGTAAAAAAACCACTGAAAATCGACCCCAGTACCCCCACTGACTTTCAGTGCTTCAAACCCTTTGTTTTCCCCCCCATTAGCCAAAAAACCCACGCCTTCCCCCTCACCCCCAGTTTTTTGGCCACACCATACCCTCTATTTTTCAGAATCATTGACTTAAAAGGGTTTTTTTGAACATTGGTTAAAAAATTGCACTTCCTTGCTTAAGCGCATGTTACAAACGGCCCTTTCAAGGAGGTAAAATTGCTAAACCTGGGTAAATGTCAGAAAACTTTCCCCGGCGCGTTTAAGGGAAATTTAAAACACCTAAATTTTTCTGGGACCCGCTTAAAGGTTCCTAAACCTGTTTTTCCCTGGAACCAGGGGGAGGATACATGATTTTTTTAAAACCTGGAAAATCCTAGGGGATAGTCCCAAAAAACTTGCACACAAAAACATCATTTACGAAAGAAAAAGACTTGGCAGACGATGAAACCCCCCCCAATAAAAAGCAGGGGGGCACTAAAATTTTTAAGAGCCCAAATAAAAAAATTAAGTGCCCGGGGCCCGAGACTGTTAAAACTGCCCCCCAGCACACATAAGGGGGTTTCCAAACAGACCCTGGCAGCCCTTCAAGCTGGCACGGGAAAAAGGGCCCCCTAAAGTCATTTCCTGATCAGCCGGGCTGGGGGCTCGTACTTTGGGTTTTTTCCGTGCAGCCAAAAGAAACGCCTTGTTGTTTAAAAATGGGGTCTCCCCTTTGGGTTAAGGGGGGTGAGCTTCCCAATTGTAATATTCTTTTTTTGGGGAGTTTTTCGGCTGAACCCAGCGCAAGCAGCAACAAGGTGCTCCAAATATTTTGGGCCGCCCCCTTTGGGCCCTTTTATCCGAACCCCAAAGGTAAAAAGGGGGCCCAAAATTTGAAGTACGCTGAAAACAAATGAAATTTTAAAATTTAGTTACATAAAAACTGACGGGGGACACAACGAAAGGGAAAAAAATTTAAGGGGACGAAGGGGGGGGAACCGGTTTCAAGTCCCAGACCTTTTGCCAACTTGAACCGACACAAGACTTTTTCCCCAATAAATGAAATAACTGACCTCCAATAAAACTGCACCAGTGTTTTTAACGGGAAAGAAAAACTTGGCGAAACCCTGATCAACAAAAATTTCCCCAAAGGGAAAGGGCCAGGTCTGTAGGATTTTTTTTCGTCAGTGCCAAACGAGGGAAGATTTGAGCCTTTAAACATGGCTGACCCGGGATTCAAACAGGGGAGCTAAATCCAAAATTGTAAAAACTAGCAAGGGAAATTCTATCTTTCTGACGTTCATTTGTTGGGCAGTTTGCATCTTTTCTGTAAACCACCCTATATACCTGAACCAGTGCTAACGGGAGGGAAAAACAGGAGACATCGTCAAATCAACAGTACAAAACTCCAAGGTTTAAAGGGCGGTTATCCCCCAGTGCCCCGTCGTGGGAAAGAAGTAAAGTTTAAATTGTCAAAGGTTTAAAATTTTAGTAGCTGACCTAATTCATTGACCAGTGTACAGTGAAACAACCCTAGCAGAAAAACCAAATTAATCTAAAACTCAAGGGGAAAATCAAGTGGTGTTACTCCCCTCCCCGTGTTTTAAAAAAAAAAAGGGTGGTCCCGCAAAACAGGTCAGGAGACAACAACACGAAAAACAACCCCCCATAAATGGAATGAGGGGGATTTTTGGGAAAGGGTAAAACCATTGATTAAACCTTTCTGGTTACCAGAATGGAAAGGAGTTAGAATTTTAAAAGGTGAAGCCAGACTGTGAAGTGAGGTGGGTAGGGGAGGGTTTAAATTAAGGGGGTTTAAAAGTAAGGGTGTTTTGAAATTTAAAGGGAAAAATGAGCATGAAGAGGGTTTTTAAGAGGTTAAAATGTAAGGGTTTTGTGAAGTTAAGGGGAAAAGTTTAGCTTTAAAGGGTTTTGAAGAGGAAAATTTTTCTAAAATTTTTAGTGTAAAATTTAAAACAAAATACTAAGTGGGACTAGGGGGCTGGAAAAAAAGAAATAATATTAAATTTTATATGAGTAAAAGAGGGGAAGAGTGAAAATTTGGGAGGCATTAGAGGGGGGACGGCCCGCCATAATTATTTTTATATTTCTTCTTCAATTCCCTGAAGAAAAAAATTTAGTCATGGGGGGGTTTGGAAAAAATGAATGGAGTAAACGCCCTTGGGCAGTTTAAAAACCCCAAAAGTTCCATCCTACCAGAAAAATAAACCCACTATCGCTGCAAGGGAGGGGAACACCGCATAAACCCCAAAAAAAAACAAAGGCACACAGCTCTTATTGTAGCGCCTTAATGGTGATATTTCCCAAAATTTATCCCGGAACCCCCAAACCAATTGTGCAGAAAGGGAAAACAGACAGATAAATGACGGCAATTTTAAAGACGGTCTAGTAGTAGGGATATAACCCCTTTAAATCCCCAAAAATGTAATGCATAAATAGGGAATGTGAGACAATTTCAGCCATTAAATTTTCTCAAACACTAAACCCAAAAAGGGGCATAAAATGTAAATAAAATTGCATGAAAAACAGAAAAAAAGGGACCTTTTGTAAAAAGTGTAAGGGGTGGGTGCATGTGGGGTGTATGTACCCAAATTTTACCAAAGGTGCAAAAATTTATTTTGTGTGTAATAAATGCACTTTTTAAAAGTTAAACCCCTTTTGGGAGTGATGACATTGATTTACCCCAAAATTTTTAAAACAAATGACCCCTTGCCATATTTTTGATGGGTTATGATTGTTTTTAAAGGGAAAAAAAGGCCCCCTTTTTTCATGTTTAACGCAAGAACCCTTCTTCCTAAATTTTGGGAGAGATTAGGATTCTAGCTACAAAAATTTGGGCGGCGTTATGACCATCCTGAAACTTTGGTTTTATGAAAACGGTGACTGACGCGAGGTCAAAAAAAGAAAGGGTTTCAATATAAAACGCTTTGATGGAAAAAGGGAAAAGGGGGTGGAGTTTTGGCCCACATTAGAAAAGATTTTTTACAACCCCAAAACCTTTTTTTAAAAAACATTTTAAATGGAGATTTTTTTGGTTTGAAG
>NC_069399.1:137884599-137908677 GCF_026875155.1 Cherax quadricarinatus | reverse complement strand
AAACAATTTAAAGGGATTGAATGGGTGAAATTTTCTAAAACAAATCAAGGTAAATCCAAAGAAACAAAAGGTTAGGGGAAAAAAAACATCAATTAAGTTGAAATTTTTAAGGTTTATTTTCATACCCAAAATTAAAAGGGGTAAACCCAACAAGGAAAAAGAAAGGGTTTAATTTAAAAGTGGTTTTGAAAGTAATACAAACCAAAGGGGAAATAAAGGGCCCAAAAAAGGGAATTTCAAAAAATTTTCAGTAAAAGGGGAATAGGTGCAATGATAATATGCACCTGGAAAATCTAAGGGGATACCCTCAACAAAAATTAATCTTAACAAAGCAAAACTTGGCAGGACTGGACACCAACCACATGAAAGCAGTGTATTCACTAGCACTGTTATACAATAATAAGAATCAGGAGTCCAGGTAGGTTTCAAATATGCCCTTATTTAGTAACCTTTTACCTCTATAATGCAAGACCTCAGTCTTCAACTGCGACTGAAAAGCACTAATATTTCTGATAGCGGGTGTTATATTATGGTCAGCAAATGTTTCCATGTAAGTAGGCCTATCAAGACCCCTTCTAAATCTTCCATAAAAGTAGAGAAGGGACTAGAGAAATAGATAAAAGGATTATACCTGATTATTTCTGGAAAACCACATGAATCTCAAAAGTTGTTGAAAACTTATCGGTTTGGAAATCAGTATATTTGCAACATCTCCCATTCTTACTAGAAGCTACTCTAAATACACATTTGAAGAAATCTGAAAGTCCCTCAAGAAGTCTTAAGAAAAGTTTCTATGTGACATCTCAAGCTGTTAAAGAGGAGATTTGAAATCCTTAAACGAGAAGCTAACAAGGAGATGAAAGAAGCAAATATGCTCTAAGGATGTGGGAATACAAATTCAAGCATTAAGGGAACATTAAAGATTTCCCTAACTGAAATTCCTGATTGCAACAATAGCTGGACTTAATTGGAACCCCACAGGAAAATACTTGAGTCTCAAAAGATAAACAAAAATCATCAGTACATCACTAAACTGTTTCTGTCAAGGTTTTCACAATGTTTTGATCCTCAGGACTCGTCTCACCATTCCAAAAGGTAAAATCTTATGGAAGATCATGGAAACTCAAAATTGGATGGATGAGAACTTGCCTAGAAATGAGTCAACATGGATAAATAACCCAAAGGGGTTTAAACAACTTCATCAAATTAAATTTCCAGACAAATAGGCAAGAGGAAACATTTCACATTACATTGTGTTCTGTGATTCGTCAACCCAAAGGTTAGGCTGTAGCTTACATAGAATGTGAAGGAAGTAACCCATTACTTCAAAGGCCAGGGTAGCACCTTGAAGGTCAGAACAGTACCACAATTGGAAATGACAGCACTCTAAAAGTAGAAAAATTAGCTGCTATCTCAACAAAGTACTTGACACTTACTATGAAAAACCGTGATCTGGAGTGATAATGAGGCAGTTTCTCCAGTGGTTAAATTTAATAAGAGTAAGTTGGTCTATGTACAGAACGAGTAGCAGAAAAAAAAGAGATGAAGAGATTATCTCTTTCCTCCACGTCTTAAACCCCAAAAGAATCCACTACCCTGTTGTCACGGTGTCCCACTCAAAAAATTTGTGGAAATAAATTATGGCTCCGGACCGAACTGGCTTTTCTAATGGAAAAAACTGGGCCCCACAAAAAGCACATTTTCCCGAAGAAAAAGTCCCGCTTGAACACAGCGAAATAAGTTGTGTAAATACTGCAGACAAAAACAGAAAAGTCATTGAGGATCTAAATCTCATCTTTTGGTAAATTTAAAAGTTTCAGCTCTTGTCTTTAAAAATTTATTAAGGATTGCGGAAAAAAGATTTAGGAGTTCTGGGTAGCAGTAATCTGAAACCAGACAACAGTGCATAAGTGTGTTCGCAATAAAGCTAATTAATCCTGGGCTTATATCAAGAAGCATAAATAATTGGAGTCCTCAGGTTGTTCTTCAACTCTATACATCCTTGGTTAGGCTTTTTAGATTATGCTGCACAGTTTTGGTCACCGTTATTACAGAATGGATATAAATTCTCTGGAAAATGTACAAAGGAGGGATGACAAAGTTGATCCCATATGTATCAGAAACCTTCCTATGAGGGATGACTAAGGGCCCTGAAAACTGCACTCACTAGAAAGACGTTATGAATTAGGGGGGATATGATTGAGGTGTAATAAATAGAAGACAGGAATAAATCAAAGGGGATGTAAAATAGTGTGCTGAAAATATCTACACTAGGACAGGACTCGCAGCAATGGTTTTAAGTTGGAAAAATTCAAGCTATTCAGGAAGGATTATAGGAATGTACTGGTTTGGTAATAAGAGTTGTGGATGAGTGGAACAAACTCCAAATACGTTTAAAGAGGCCAGCAGAACGGTTGTGTAGCTTTTTAAAAATAGGTTGGGATAAATTACAGAGTAGATGTGGCGTGGGTGTGAGTTAGACCTGATTAAAAAATAAGGGGCCTTGTGCTACCAGGTCGGTTGACGGGTTCCTCCCTAAGTCATGTGACTGACCCTGACTAGGTTGGGTGTTGCATTGGCCTTAGGCCGGTGGGAGGACTTGGACCTGCCTCGCATGGGCCAGTGGGCCTTCTGCGGTGTTCCTTCGTTCTATGTTCTTATGTTCAAGAAGAAACAAGTCTGCTTGAAACACAGCAGAAGAAATAAGTTGGTGTAAAATACTGCAGGACACAACAGAAATAGTCATTGGATGGATCTAAATATCATCTTTGGGTGTAAACTATTATGAGTTACAGCTCTGGTCTTTAAATTCATTAAAGGAAAATTAAAACCTGATTATGAATGTCTTGAAACCCATTAAATACTGGGTGAAACTAATACAGAAAGATGTTTTCTCTACAGAATATAATTTCTAGAAAACAAGATAAATCCCCAAAGAAACCTTTCATGATTAATTCTTTAGGACTTTATCCGACCTCAGAAAGATTATAAGATGTCGAGGAAGAATTCATAATTCTTCACTACTAAAGAAGCCATACATCCAATATTGATCCCCAAGATCATTGCTAACAAATACTGATTGTGCACAAAACGCCCACTCAGTAACGTGTTACATGGTGGTAGCTGACACACTTTGTCATATACAACAATCCTACTGGATACACTCAAGGCGACAAAGTGTGAAAAAAACAAATAAAAGGACTGCATTACTTGCCCGTCACGACGAATATGTGAGTTATGTCAGTATCCAGGTCCACCTCAAATATCCCTCTGAAAGAGTTTGTCATATTCACTCCATTTGAGGTGACAGGTGTGAGATTACACTGGGACCAATAATTTTAACCAAAAAACAGTGACAAAAGTTCCCTCAAGGTGTACATCTGTTTGTTCACTTGTGCTACAACTAGAGCGTACATCTAGCGTAGCCACGACATGTCTGCTGAAAACCTTTATCAAATTATTCAGAATAAGGTTTGCAGCGAAAGGGGCATGTCCCAGACTGATGATTTCAGATAATGCCAACTAACTTTGTTGTGGTGCTGCTTATATAAGCAAGATCTTTGATCAACCAGAAGTTACAACAGATGCTTAATCAACGCGATGTCGTTGAGATACATTCCTCCTAAAATCTCCATGGGCACGGCGGAATTTTAGAAAGAATGATCGGCATTGTAAAAGCGTTGTTAAGGAGACTCTTCATCGTCAGAGAAAATTTTTTTAGATTAGAAGGGAATTCCGTAAGTTGTGACTGAAAATAGAAAATAGAGTCACATACAGACCTCTTACTTATGTTACCGAGATCTGGCAATTTAGAAGTGTTAAAGTCTCATCTTCATTTACTCCATGGCAGAAGGCTCGAACTGTTCCTCCCATGAATGATAAAGAAATCATAGAGGGATTCTACTTATTTCGGAACTGAGCAACTCAGACGTAAATTCAAACACCTTAATAAATGTTGAAAACATTGGAGAGAAAATTTGGCGAGAAGACTATCTCACCTCATTGAGAGAACACTTGCTATGGAGCTGGTGTTCCTGAAAATCATAAGTCCTTAAGACTGGTACTAGTGATTATCGACAATGATGGTCCGAAGGTCCAATGGCACATTGGGGAAAATTTGTGACCATATATCCTGATGCAAATGGAAGATCGGGACAGTTGATGTTTTGAGCAAAGGTTGTAGTGAATAAGCGGACAATAAATAACTGTGCCGTTTTAGAATTACACAGTGTTGAAAACAAATTAGTTGATCTCCAGGAAACACACAGCAAAGCTGTTCGAAAAGACAAGCAGCAGTGGGGCGACGTGAGAAAATTAAATTAATGTTAAGATGATGAATGTTAACTGCAGCAAACTCCGCTGCCCCCAGTGTGGAGAAATTTTCTCCAGGAGGGGGGTATAGGCCCCTTTCAGCCCCTTTCAGCCCCTGAGTGGCCAAGCTATCAGAAGGGGGAGCGTCCTTGTTTTACTGCTCGAGTGAGTAATGATCACAGATGCTATGCACGTAGTCATGTGACTCTGCTCTCTTGCAGCCGGTGTTGCAAGGTATTATTATAGACAGTTTACATCTTCTTACTTAGCAGGACAATTAAGGGAAAATCCTGCCTCCCACTTTATTACCATAGTTAAAAATATGTTGTCTATGATTAAGACAGCTAGAACCAAACATTTCTGCTTTGCTTCATTCGAGGAGGGGAACAAGGATGCTAAGGTACTAGGGTCAGCGTTTTTTTTTTTTGTGCTAGGGCAAGTGATGGCTTGGGGGCGTTGTGGCGAGGCAGACTATTTTGACTCTATGGCAGAGTGACACTGACGCCAGGACAGGATACTGATTGTGCATGCTTTAGTGTGAACAAAGTTCTTCAAAACAAAACACTTAAGAGAGTGGATCAGCTTCTCTTGTGATACATTGTGAACAATAAAGACAAATCTTGTGGAACATAGTGTGTACCAGTGTGCGTTTCCTAGACAATGGAAGGACGTGACATCCAAGGACACTTCAGGCCTTCTATCAAGTCACGATACTGTCGAAGGTGTTGAGAACCATAGTCACGTTTACAAAGAGCAAGGTATGTTACGAATTTTTTCTTGGTAGATCGGGGATTGCGCAATTCTTGAGTCACAAAGGGTTTGTAATCAACCAATAATCGGCAGTAGGGTTTTTTGGTGTGGACTTTTGAGTTCCAAACAATGTAGTATTTCGTCAGCCATCTCGAATGAAATATGCTTGACATAACACCCCCTAGGGTAATTTATATTAAAAATTGTATCTCTTGACAGCCCAATGTTGTGATGGTTTCGACAGCTTCTAGACCTCGTCTGCAGGGGCGGCGTGTAGACGATTTGCTGTTATTTATCAGTAAGTGGTTCATTATATATGTTATAATAAACACAGCGGTAAGGCCAAATCCTCAACACTATGTTTGTTACTGCATAACACTGAATTGTAGATCAACTTTTATTTTTCATTCCTTTAATTATGGTTTTTGTAATAGGCTCAAGTTGCTTGTTATGAAAGGAATGAGTCATACGCGCGCTCAGTGTATGCAGGAGCATTAAAAAAATCTGGGAACACTTAATACCTTGTGGGAGGACAATTGCAAATAAGAACCGCTTAGAGCAGGGTGACAAACACCAGGGATTCAATGATGCCATGTTCGGCATTAAAACACTCCTTTTTAAGAGGACAGCTGGCTTTGGTGTCTTTGTCTATATTCTGTCTATCTATATGTCTGTTCTGTCTATATCTCTATCTATATACGTATCTGCTATCTCTGTTTCTCTCTCTCACATGTACAATTAAGTACAGTTTTATACATAGTGTAAAATACCTAGGATAAGCTCAAAAATTACAGGCAAGGATCAGACAGACAGATAGACAGCAGGCAGACGAAGATGTTTATGTGTTTCAGTGAAGACAAATAAAGCCAGGGTTCCCTAGTGCCATTTATCAAATGTCACTGAGCTGTGAACAGTTGTCATAGCACAATTTCTTCAAGAGTTTATGTACTCCAGGCAACACACGGCAGACAGAAAGACAGATGAGCAGAGCTAGGACAATATGCAGGATGGGACTGGCAGGACAGATGAGACAGACAAGACATGTTGTCTGCAACAGTGATAACAAATACAGGGGGTTAGCTGGAGCAGTTCACACTTATCAAATGTCACTAGGCTGTCAAACTGTTATACGGATGCCTTTCATAACACCATGTTTTAAACCTTTGACTGTTTGGTCGTATATATACATCTTCGTGCCACTGTTTCTGATGTATTTATACGTGTAAATTTAGTGGTTTCAAAATCAAGGCGGGAGAAAGCTGGTAGACCTACTTGGAGAGAATGGGTTTTAGTGGTGGGTGTGCACCCTGTGAAAAAATCTGGGACTCCAGTTGGTGCATGTGGGAATGCCACAATCTCGGTAGTCCTTTTTCACCCATGCCTCGCAAGTAAGAAGTACCTCACGCCTCGGCGGATTGGAGGTCTTTTGTTCCCCAATTGATAGTTCTAACAGCGATTTGAAAGTGTCAGTGTTGAACAGTTGAATTCCATGGTTTTCAAGGGGTGTGACGAAAAACAGTGCCAGGATAACGTAAATTGGTGATGAAAACCCAGATGGACCACGACCTTCACCTCAGGTGCTGGGCCAGCTCATTCATGTTCACCCTGTACCAGGACGAAAGAGGAAACTATTTGCCCCATGTACAAGGCTCAGATAGTGAGCATGTGAATGAAAGTAGTTTTAGCTGATAGTGATTTCAAAGCTATGGAAAGCAGTTCTCCTAGTAGCGACAGTAGGGTGAATATTCCCCAGTGAATGTGGCAGATGTACGATGTAGCATGCATCTTGGTAGTGTGCCATATTGCTGTTCCAAGGGGAAGGAGTAAATCTCGGAGCAAGCACATCCCATGGCCCTACAACATGACCTGATAGTGAAGATGACAATATTGTTACGAGGGTATATAAATGACGTGAGTGAGGCAGCAGGTGGTGGTGCAATAGTTGATGGTGGCATGAGTAGTAATGTGGCACAGCAGTGGACCACGCTACTACCGACACTGCTGACTCTGCACAACTACAACTAGCCTCACCCAACGCCACACTCCCACTACCTGCACAACCACAACCACGTTTCAATATCCAGAACCCACCGGCAGACCACATCTGGGATTGGCAGGAAGGTGATGAGTTTGTTCCCAGTCCCCATGATTTGATGAAACACAAAGTGGAATACGGCCATCATGTACACTTGGGAACAATGCTACTGAACTGGAATGCTTTCAGTTATTCTTCGATGAACCCCTGATGGACATTATTGTCAGGGAAACCAACATACTATGAGTACACCATGGCAAATACAATTCTCTCACCAAGATCACGGCTACACCAGTGGAAGGACACAAATGTGGCAGAGATGTACCTGTTTTTTGCCACAATAATGCTTGTGCCACATGTGTATAAGCATACTGTCACCACATACTGGGTAACAAAACGCCTGATTTCTCAACCCAGGTTTCAGTGACATTACAGGTGTGAATCGTTTTTTTGATACTGTTACATATGTTGCACTTTTCAACAAAACAAGGCCTGACAGAAGTGACAGGTTATGCAAGATTAGAAGTTGTTTAGGTACCTGAAACAAGTGTTGCATGTATTTTTATCCCTTCAGGAAGCTTGTTAATGACGAGTTTTTTATTTTATTCAAAGGAAAGACTCTCATTCATGCAATATATACCAAGCAAGAGGAAACACTTTGGTATAAAGTTATTTGTACTGTGTGATTGCAAAAGTGGTCCGTTTTGGATATCACTGAGTATACTGGCAGTAATACACTGAGAGATACCAGAAGTTATGTGTATCTCTGGTGATATGGTTAGAACAATGATGGAACCATATCTTGGTAATGAGCATATATATATGCTGATAACTGGTACACAAGCCCCATACTCAGTGATTTCTTGCAAGTGAACCTGACAGACATGTGTGGCACAGTGCTTGGTAATCATAAAACATATGCCAAAGTTTGATGCTAGCACTCATAAGGGTGAGGTGCAAACCTTTGCTGCCAATGACATCATGGCATTTCGGTGGCATGACAAACATGATGTCACACACATTGTTGACATCAGTTCACCAAAACGAAATGGCAAAACACTGGCACTCACAATAAAGAGACCAATGAACGCATTCTAAAACCGCAGTTGTCATGGACTACAACCTCAATGTGCACTTAGTGAACAAATGTGACATGCAGATTGGGTTTGCATAGGAAACTTTTTTTCATCTTCTTGATATTTCCACGCTAAATGCTTATAATATATACAAGTTGAGGACCAACAACAAACCAAAATATGGTGAATTTTGTTTGTCAGTCAGTAGACAAATAACTGCCAAATACCAAGGAGCAAACACCTGCAATAGACCAGCGCCCACAAATTACCAACACACACCATCTTGTTTGAGGCCTTGTGATCACTACTCCATACAACTGCCTCCTACTGCTTTCAAGAAAAGTGCTCAGGAGAGGTGTTTTGTATGTGCACATACCCCAAACGCCCACAAACATGCAGAGACACTCGTTTTACGTGTGAGGAGTGTTAAGTGCCACTCTGCATATACCCATGTTTCAAAAAGTTCCACAAGCTGCAGCAGTTCTAGGAAAGTGTTCAGTGACTTTACATATGTATATATATACATATATATATATATACACCTACCATCCGACTTACGACCAAGCTTGGTTCCGACCAACCGGTCGTAAGTCGAAATGGACGTAAGTCGAAACCTTTGAAAATTGCCGACATATTGGGTAGGGCATAATGTCAAAACTTTCCTATATAAACTAACTACATAAAACTGTAATGTAATGTACAATCATTATTTCATTCTTTTTACCATAATTTACTTCTATTGTTGTATTTTAATTATTTATGAACTGTATATAATGTATACATGGTAGTGAACTGTATTGTAAATTTTACATCGCATACAGTATCATATGTTACTATTATCTTTATGTATTGCCGACACAGTGGAATGAGAGAATACCACTGATAGTGTCATCCTGCCAGAATGTTGTGTAACCTATACCCTAAGTAACGAGAAACAACTCTGGAACGTGTGTAATACGTATCCACTGGCTGGCTGGGTGGCCGGGTCTCTGACTGGCCGGAGTGGGTGGCCGGATGGTGGTGGCCGGGTGGCTGGGTGGGTGGGTGATGGTGGGTGGGTGATGGGTGGGTGGGTGGATGGTGGGTGGGTGATGGCTGTGATGGGTGGGTGGTGCGATGGGTGGGTGGGTGGTGGGGAGCGGATGGTGGGTGGTGGTGGCTGGATGGGTGGGGTGGGTGTTGACGTGGGTGGCTGGATGGGTGGGTTGGCTGATGGGTAGTTGGTGACTGATGGTGGTGTCTGGTATTTGGCTACTCAATGTTGGCTCTTCTTCTTTTCTCTGTCTCTCTCGTATCTGTCTCTCCTGTATCTGTCTCTCGTATCTCTCTCTCTCTCTCTCTCCTCTCTCTCTCTCTCTCTTCTCTCTCTCACTGGCACATATAAGTCAAGTTATCATACATATTATAAATTACCTAGAATAACCCAAAAAATCCAGACAAAGTGCTATACAGTGGATCTGTGCTCCAGTGCCCTAAATTAATAATATTAATAATCATTATTATTACATAATAATATGTACTTTAAAATATTAATATTATTATTATTAAGCTATATATAATAATCGTGTCCACTATTACTTACTTATAAATATCTGTAGTTTTAATGTAGAGTGAGAGTGAGTAAACAAGATTAAAATGAATAAATGAGAGACTGAGAATGGATTGTAGAATGTTCACGAGTTATGTAAACAATGTTTGTTGTGTGTTGTTTGTTGTTGTTGTTACCACCCGGACATGAACGGTTCTGTTCACTGTCAAGCCGACCAGAAAAAATTTCATATTTGTTAATTTATAGGTTGTGTAGCATGTATATTATATAATTTTGAAAAAATCATAGATGGATTAAGCAAAATGTCTATATAACAATTTATACACATTTAATGCACCTCAGTGATTATTATTGTTATTTCATTATTAATATGGCGTCTTCATACAAGTACACTCTTAATGATTGGCTTGAGACAGACAAGCAGATCAAAGACAAACCACACAGGGTTAGACAGACACAGACACACAGGTAGGCACAGAACAGGACACAGACAGACACAGGTGAACATTAAAGCCAGACACAGGTAGACAAAGACACAGGTAGACAGAAAGGACACACAGAAAACAGAAAGACGAGGTAGAACAGGAAAGACACCACAAGTAGACAGAGAGACAGACACATAGAAAGACAGACTCACAGGTTAGACATAGACACACGGTAGACATAAAGACAACAGGTAGACATAAAGACAAGACACACAGGTAGAAGGAAGGACAGACCACACTAGTAGACAGACAGGTAAGCAGGACCACAGAGAGATACAGACAGATATTACAGGCAGACAGATACAGACAGGTTTATGTGCAACAGTGAAAACAAATAGAGAGTTCGAGAGTAAGAGCCTTTCTTTGCCACAATCTCCAGTGACAAGGATTCAGACTTAATCTTAGGGGCCCATGGTGAAAATTTACTGTCCAGTTTAGTACAGTTAATACAGTAATGATGCTGCTGATAGGACAGGGTTACTCAAACTGATGCTGCCTGCATGACACATTGCCGCCGCGAGTATTGTCAATATTGCTACAGTGCTGGTGTGCAATCAGCCGGCCCAGCCCAGCTGCAGATGTTAGGTCGTAAGTCGAAGTGGACGTTGTCGAGCAAGTTCGTAAGTCAGTTGGTAGGTATATATTATTATAGAGGGGCCACAGATATATCAGATCACTTTCTAGTTGTAGCTACACTGAGAGTAAAAGGTTAGATGGGATACAAGGAGAATAGAAGCATCAGTTCCGCCCCCCCCCCCCCCCCCCCCCCCCCCCCCCCCCCCCCCCCCCCCCCCCCCCCCCCCCGAGAGGTGAAGGTTTATAAAACTAAAAGAGAAGGCAGTTAGGGTAAGATATAAACAGCTAATGGAGGATAGATGGGCTTATGAGAGCATAGGCAATGGGGTCGAAGAGGTATGGGGTAGGTTTAAAAATGTAGTGTTAGAGTGTTCAGCAGAAGTTTGTGGTTACAGGAAAGTGGGTGCGGGAGGGAAGAGGAGCGATTGGTGGAATGATGTAAAGAGAGTAGTAAGGGAGAAAAAGTTATCTAATATCTCAGTAGTCATCCAGGGTTCAGTTCTTCGTTTAATCCTAACCTCTTTAACTGGTGCAATATTATTAAGAATGGTAGTGAACATTGTTTTGAATTTTTCCCAGGCATCGTTTAAGTCCGTGCAACTTGTTATCTCTGTCCAGTCACAATTGTGTAGCCTATTTACCAGTGTTTCTTTACTGTAGTTTCTAGTTGACCTCATTTTTATTGTCCTGTGTAGGCCTATCCTATCCCTAGTGATTTTCCTGGTGCAGTAAATGATGAAATGATCACTAAGACCTGTGGTAAGACGCCTGACTGACTAAATTTTTCTCAGCGCGGGTGCAAAGTATTTTGGTCAATTAGGGTGGCTGAGAACTGTGTGATCCGGGTTGGTTTATTAATTATTTTTGGGGGTGTAGCTATTTAATCCTAGAATTTGCTTATACCTTTTGCATAGCCCGTTATTTTTTTTGCTGAAAACAGATATTGAAGTCGCCCAGTATTATTGTTTCGAAATTTGCTTTCAACTCCGGACAAGACTCTGGAAAAGTCTTCTAAGAACTGGTCCTGGGGTAGGAGGCCGTTAAATAGTTTCCCACTAAGATGGGTTTTGGTCTTAGTAAGCAGCACTTCAAACCCTAGAATCTCCAGTTTATTGTTATTTTAAATCAGGTCTTGTGGTTGTAAGCTAAGTCATTTCTAATGTAGGCACATACTCCACCGCCCTTTCTGTCCTATCTAAGCGTTTTATATTGTAACCTTCCCATTTTTACCTCGTCGCAGTCACCGTATCATCCAACCAAGATTCAGAGATGGTCATAACGCCGCCTAATTTTGTTAGCTAGAATCCTAATCTCTGCCAATTTAGGAAGAAGTGATCTTGCGTTAACATGAATAAAGTGAAGGCCTGTTTTCCCTAAAACAATTTATAATCATCAATATATGGCAATGGGTCATTTGTTATTAAAATTAGGTTTAAAACATGTCATCACTGCTAAAGGGTAACTGTGCCAAAGTGCTTTATTTCAAAACAAAATGAATTCTGGCACCGTTGGTATAATTGTACATACATCCATCATGCACCACCCCTTACACATTTTACATTAGGTGCCTTTTCTGTTTTTCATGCATACTTTAGTACAGTGTATGCCCCCTGTTTGTAGTGTTTTGAAGGATAATAATGGCTGTATTGTCCCCACATTGACCTATGTATGCATTACATATTTGGGGTTAAAGGTTATCATCCCTAGCTACTAGACCGTCATTATTTCCGTCATTTATCTGTCTGTTTTGCCTTTGCACAATAGTTTGAGGTCCTGGGTTAATTTGGATATCACCACTTAAGAGCGTACAATAAGAGCTGTGTGCCATTTTTTTTTGTTTGGGTATGCGGTGTTGCCATTTCCTTGCAGCGATAGTGAGGTTTTTCTTTTCTGGTAGGATGGCAACTGTTGGGCTTTTTTCTGTCCAGGGGCTGTACTCCATTCCCCCTTTTCCAACCCCCAATGACTGATTTCTTTATTTATGGAATTGAAGAAGGAAATATAAATATAATTATGGCAAGCCTGTACCCCTCTAATCCTGCCATTTTCACTCTTCGCTCTTTTACTCATATACAATAATATTTATTTCTCTTTTCCCCGTCCCTAGTACACTTAGTATCTGCTTTAATTACACGAAAATTTCTAGTAAAATTTCCTCTTCAAAACCCTCTTCATGCTCACTTTTTTGCTTAACTTCACAACACCCTTACATTTAACCCCTTATTCACCCTCCCCTACCACCTCACTTCACAGTCTGGCTTCACCAATTAACTTCTAACTCCTTTCCATTCTGGTAGAACCAAAAGGTTTAATCAATGTTTTATCCTATCCAATCCCCCTCATTCCATTTTAACGGGGTTTGTGTTCGTGTTGTTGTCTCCTGACCTTGTTTTGCTGACTCAGCATTTTAAAACACTGAGTGAGTAACACCACCTGACATATTCCTTGAGTTTATGAGATATATTTGGCTTTTTCTGCTATGATTGTCTCACTGTACACTGGTCCAGATGAATATAGGTCACTACTAAAATATGACCTTGAACTATTTAAACTATTATACTCTTTCCTTCCCACTGCTGGCACTGAGGGAATAACCGTCCTATACCTTGGAGTTTTTGTACTGTTGATTTGACTAAGTCTCCTGTGTATCCCTCTCGTTAGCAACTGTGTACAGGTGGATATGATGGAGGTACAGAATGATGCTACTGTCAACAGATGAACGTCCAGTAAAGATGAGAATTTCACATTCCGCTAGTAATAACGTCCCTGGCATAACTTCAGATTTGAATGCCGTCAGCCATGTTTAAAGGCTCAAATCTTTCCTCGTTTGGCACTGACGAAAATAGTCCTACAGACCTGGCTTTCTTGGAGATTTTAGTTTATCAGGATTATCTGCCATGTTAGTCTTCCCGTATAAGCACTGGGCAGTGATATGGAGGTCAGTTACTTCATTTAGTGGAAAACGTCTTGGTGTTGGTTCACTTCTGGCAGGCAGGTCTGGTACTTGACTGCCCGGTCCCCCTTCTGTCCATATTTAGCCATTTCGTTTTGTCGTAACCGACAGTTTTTATGTAACTATAGTTAAGCTTGCATGGTTGTTGCAGCCAGTACTTGCAAATTTGGCCATCAATGAGTTCGATAGGGCCCAGGGGAACGGCAAGAATAGGACAAGCCCTGTTTGCTTGCTTGCTGCGGCCTGCAGCACGAAGACTCCCCAATAAATAATATTTACAATTTGAAGCTCATCCAGCCCTTAACAAAGGGTAGAACCCCTAGGACTTAAACAACACAAAAAGAATAATACGCCTACATCAAAATCTCACTAAGACCTAAATCATCATGGAAACCCCCTTCACAAAAATAAAGCAATAAATAAACGAATACCGGAGATAAATAATAAGGTAAAAAATTAGATTCCACCGGTGAATTCTGCCTTTTATAAACCAATTTAACAGCATCTGAAAAGGCTGGAAGTAACCCTAAACACCTAGATTATTAGACCCTACGAATTTGAATATAACCTAAAATCTTACGCTCCAGAAGAGTTACAAATGCCATCCAACTAATACACAAAAACTATCAACCTTAAATATCTACAATTCTAATAATCACCGCACTATTTCCAATACTTTACCTATAGAGTGTTTTCTATATAATTAAATTCTAAATTTTAGAAACGCATATTCCTGCCCAAAGTAAAATTTAATTCTGGTACACCTTCCAGTACACCTACTATGTTCGACTTATTCCACCTTAAATGGAAGTGACGGGCGAATATGTACGATACTTTTAGTTCCATATCACACTAACTTACTAAATTGAGTATTACAATTAAATCCCCCTTCACAGAAACTATTAATATTATTGATTCGTAATAAATAAATTTTATTGTAACCCATTTCTTCTCACCCATAAACTCACACTCACCGTTGATCTAATATGACTTTTACTTCTCAAATTTCATATTTACCTCAAACAAAGGTTATCTGATAATGACGGTATACAAACTGTTATAACAAGATAAGTAAGAATTCTTCTCGAGTGTTGTACATTTACAGAACAGGTTCCTCTAACAAGACTAAAAATAGCCGCCAAATTCTTTGAATTTAAAGACCATATCTATTAATATTCAAGTTTTTATTTTTATCTTCTAAGTATAGTAAGGGTATCTAATCCTGGTTTTATATCTTAATTTCCCGCAGGTTTGTCCTCTTTGTAATTCAACTTCCATTTTATTTTCCTAATTAAACCAATTCACCTTTTATTACTATAAATTTCAATTTACCTTAAACCGTAAGAATAATCCTAAAACAAAACACTTAACTTTAAAGCTTTTAGTTGTTAAACTTAAAAGCTTGTTCTTGTACTATTAAACCTTGAACTACTTTAATACCTGCGCTAGTATATTACTCATCCTGTTAATACTTTCTTTAAACTCACAAATGGTGAGTGATACAGCAAATTGGACCAGTTTTGAAGATGGTCTTCCACCTGCTGTCTCCAAATTTGTTGAAACTTGGTGTTTAACTTCATACATGTTCCAAGATAAAATTGTGTAGAGTTTTAGAACCAGGTATGTTTTAGCTTGTTCACTAGGGCATCATGTAATGGGTAATCGAGTTGCTATGGATGTTAATGTGAGCAAGCCGTAAATTTCCAGGCTGGTGACACAAACAGAGTTATATCTTGATATTTGGTATTCTGCCAGTTATATTTCCATGTTAAAAAGTTTTTAATGCTTAGACTCATAACTTTGATTTTTATCAAATTTTTAGGTGAAAGTTTGTTTCATAGTGGCAAATTAAAGTGTCAGTTTGTTTTTCCTTACATTACTGGAGTTTACCTGGAGAGTTGTTAGGGGGTCAACGCCCCGCGGCCCGGTCTGTGACCAGGCCCCTGGTGGATCAGCGCCTGATCAACCAGGCTGTTGCTGCTGGCTGCACGCAAACCAACGTACGAGCCACAGCCCGGCTGATCAGGAACTGACTTTAGGTGCTTGTCCAGTGCCAGCTTGAAGACTGCCAGGGGTCTGTTGGTAATCCCCCTTATGTGTGCTGGGAGGCAGTTGAACAGTTCGGGCCCCTGACACTTATTGTATGTCTCTTAACGTGCTAGTGACACCCCTGCTTTTCATTGGGGGATGTTGCATCGTCTGCCAAGTCTTTTGCTTTCGTTAGTGAGTGATTTTCGTGTGCAAGTTCAGTACTAGTCCCTCTAGGATTTTCCAGGTGTATATAATCATGTATCTCTCCCTCCTGCGTTCCAGGGAATACAGGTTTAGGAACCTCAAGCGCTCCCAGTAATTGAGGTGTTTTATCTCCGTTTATGCGCGCCGTGAAAGTTCTCTGTACATTTACTAGGTCAGCAATTTCACCTGCTTGAAAGGTGCCGTGTTGTAACATGCTGCTTAAGCTAAGGAAGTGCATTTATAACCATGTTCAAATAACAGTGTATGTCAATGATTTTGAAAGTAGAGAGGTATGGTGTGGCCATACGGGCTGAGGTGGGAAGGCCGTGGGTTATTGGCTAAGGTGGATAGCAAAGGTTCGTAGCACTGAGTCAGTGGTTGTACTGGAGTACTGATGTCAGTGGTTGTACTGGAGCACTGATGTCAGTGGTTGTACTGGAGTACTGAGGAATTCTTGAATGCATAGTACTTTATACAGCTGTCTGTAAGGCATCATCACCTGCTCCAGACCTTGTTTCAGAGCAGTGTTTCTAGCTTTGCCAGGGTCCTCCTTACTGAAGTAGTCTGCAACTTTAGCAGTTATATGAAACTGCTAATGTAACTGTTGCAGCATTAACTGTTTTTATTCTGGTTATTCTCCCTCATCTTTGTTATATGGGTATTGAGCTCTGCAAACATTTTTTGTAGACTTCTTTCTTCCTCGTCTTCTAGGAGTTGCATTCATTTTCCCCGCACATCTTCAAAGCCCCCACCTGGGAACCTCTTTGCCAGTCGAACAATACCTGCACCTGGCTCACAAATGAGAGAAACTTAGGAAATATTCACCCCACCTTTGGGCCCTTTAAATTTTCCCCACCGCATTTAGTGTTGATTGGATACCTCTTTCTATACACTCGGAAATGCTGATGGGTTGCACTGTTTTAAATTTCACCGGGAAATCTTATCCCCCCGGTCTAGTGAATTTATTGCTGCAACAAGTGTCAGGATCACTTTTCATGTATAATTACACTTAAATCTCTTAATTCAATGCTCCACTAAGAGTTTTGGATGAGTATGGGAATTATCAAGCGTGAGGAGAACCTAGAATGCAAGGACCTTGCTGCACAGCTAAAACATGATTTCCAGAATTAAGTGATGCTTAAACCAGTCAATAAATAAATTCTCTTGTCATCCATAATGACTGGTAAGGTGGTTTTTATCTGTTCCTTTCAAAGCATGGGGAGTCCTGGCACTTAACCCCTTTTCTGTCTGTTACATAGACCTAAGCCATTGAGGCCAGGGTCCCTGACATAGTTGTACACCTTGAGCCCAGCTCACTCAGATAAGCTGAGAGTGGTAAATTTTTATCTAGATGTGAGAGAATGAGTCTGTGTGATGAGTATGTACCATATAAAAAAAATTCTTGCCCGAGGTGGTGTATGATAGGAAAAACAAAACTGTAACTGTGTGCATGGTTTAAAATAGCAATTTTGTGGCATTTTCTTGAAGTTTTTGTTTTTGTTTTTTGGCTGTTTCTTTGTATCATTTGCTAGAATTGAAAACATAGATATGATCTTTGATTGTTTTTCAGAACTGGCAGTAGCTTGAAATTGAGATCAAAGTAGCAGAAAAATTAGATTTTTCCCAATATTCCAGAGGACAGATAAGGCCTCCCTACAACCCCCAGATTGTTTTATGGGTTTTAGGGGGAACCTTATGTTCACACATGAACTTTTTTATTTTTCGTTCGATTTCTTTCATTTTTTTTTTGTACGTAAAGAAGCACCTTTCAATAGTAATGTGACCAAGTTTCAATAAGATAGCTCAAAAAACAACTGAGAAAAAAATTATTTACTAATAATCATACATATTGAACAGTAACTTCGACATGGGACTTGGAGAAGTTGTTTTGGCATTATCTACGCATAAAACAATGCTAAACTGTATCTCTAGCGGTTAGATGTTCTGTAATTTATCCTTTCTTCATTCTTAAAAAAAATAAAATTTTGTATGGTTTTGACTTTCAGCCAAATATTTGACTTTTGCCCTCACATAAATCAAAAACAAATTATGATATCTCAAAAAACAAACCGTTAGCTTGTAAAACAATCTTTCCTTTATGTTCTCTGTGAATTTCATTACATTCCTGCTATTATTAACGAATTTACTGGCTCATATATGTGAATAACTTACTTCCGAGATAATCCGCGAAACAGCCGGACCACCTATTTTTTTTTTTTTCGAGAAAATAACATTTTTCTCAGTCTTATACTGCATTACGAGTGTATATCATAGTTACCCATGTTAGTTTTCTTAATATAAGGACCCTGGAGGTGAGAGAAAGAGAATGGAAGCCCCTCTCTGAGAATGGGAATCTATTATACCGATGGAGCGCTCTGGGAATATGCCATATATTATTCATTCTGGAGTATTTACCATATTTCTTTGTTATTTATATTGTTTATTATGTCATATTAGATCAATTGTGATAGATAAATAAGCCGTAGAAGCTATAATAGCGTTTATATTGAGCCATATTCCCCGGCCACCCCGAGACTGGAATTTTCCATGACGTCAGCAAAATGGTGTCGGGAGGTTCCTGGTTGGTTGGAACTCTACGTATAAATCCCGCCCAATGTATTATGATGCCAAATCGTCAATTATTATCTTAGAAAGAATAATACAATAAATACACGAAAAAAAAAAACGGAAAAAAAAAATTGAGGACAGGTGAGCACACCTGCCGCGGGGTGACGAAACCCTGGTTTTTTTAAAGACCAAATTTCCCTTTGTGGGAAAATGTCGTAGAACAATGATTCTGGTCCCTTTGTTTTGCCAGAGAGTTAAGCTATTTTTCTATAAGATTAACTCATTTGTAAATTTTTCGACAAAATTTCGTTCGCCTGAAAATATAATTCCCCCGGGGTTTTAGGGGGCCCTGATTTCCATTTTTGGGGATGCGTAAACCTGCCCAAATTTATTTTGGGTTTATAAAAACAAATGGGCACAATACCTTGACGGGAAATAGAACAAAAAACCCACACCTAGGAGAGAAGTTTAAGATTACTTTTTGGGTCATTGGGACCTTTTACAAAGTCAAACAACACATGGTGAGCCAGTATATATAGGCAAGGGAACTAGATAGGCAAAGAAGGAAGAAAAAGTAGTATGTAATGTGGTGTATATAGTGGTGATAGTGGTAATACACAAATAACCCGCACATAAAAAGAGAATTTTTCCGACGTTTCGGTCCGACTTGGACGATTCAAAAATCACCTGTGCGACTTTTTAAATGGTCCCCAAATCGGACCGAAACGTCGTTGTAAGCTTCTCTCTTTTATGTGCGGGTTATTTGTGTATCATTCCAGTCACGGTATTGTGCCTTTTTGTTATTTATAGTGATAATGCTGATTGTGGTACTAGTAGTAGTAGTAGTAGTAGTAGTAGAAAGTAGATAGTAGTTATAGTGGCACAAGAGATAGAAAGGGGAGTGAAGGTTGAAGGGAGGCAATAGAAGTGTTAGTAATGGAGGGGTAGGCATAGTAGAAGAGGAGGCTGGGTAGGTCTAAGGACAAAGGACCAGAAAACATGGGGGGGGGGACTGAAGGACAGAACCCATTTAGGAAGAAGAAAGGAAAACAAAGGAAGTAAAAGGATAAAATAGGAAGGGAGAAGAAGAGAGGAATGGATCAGGTCAGGTCATGAGTGTTCTGAAGTTTGGAGCATTTGACAATGTAATTGGAAAGGACGGCATCTACAGGGACAAATCCAGAACTAAGAATCATATTAGGAAAGTTGTGTGTAAGGAAAGCTTCAACAAGATAGTAACTGTGAAGGCTTGAAGTAGGGTGGACAGTTTTAGCAGAAGAACAGACAATAATTTATTATCTAAGAAATAGAGAAAAATCTATTTTTTTGTGAATAAGAATTCAAAATGGAAAAGAAGTGTAATATAGGAGAGGCCTGGGGACATGACTAATGAACAGAGGTAATGTTGTTTTAGTGACAGGAATGTGTACATTGTTTTTTTTAATTTTGTGTGAAATTGGCCAGATTTCCAAATTGTTTACTTTATAAGGTAGTTGAAATAGTTGAATGGGCCATTTCTTGTTCTCACTTGATAGAATGGAAGACATTCTAGTGAAATAACTGAGAATTAGGTCGACTCAAACAATGGAATTAACTTAACCCATTCAGGGTTTCCGACGTACTAGTATGTCTTACGCACCAGGGTTATTGATGTATTAGTATGCATAAATTCTAGCGCCTTCAAATCTAGCAAGAGAAAGCTGGTAGGCCTACATTTGAAAGAATGTGTCTATGTGGTCAGTGTGCACAGTATAAAAAAAATCCTGCAGCACACAGTGCTTAATGAGGAAAAAAACTGACCGTGATTTTGGTTTAAAACAGCGACTTTGCACTGTATTTTCGTATGGTATTTAGGGTTGTATTCTAGTTTTCCTGGTCTCATTTTATAGAATGGAAGACATATTACAGAAATTGAGATGATTTTGATTGGTTTCACAATGAAAAGTACCTTGAAATTGAGCTCAAAGTAGTAGAATGTCTGATTTTTGCCAAAGCTCAAAAGTAAACAAATCATGCCACACGTCCAATACACGTCAACTGGTGAGTCTAATATTCTTTCACAAGTGCGCTGATATTATTTATACCATTTCTACACTAATGCAGTAGTCTGCAAAACAATAAATCTTCTATTTTTTGTAAGAATAAAAATTCAAAGTGGAAAGCAAAAGAATGTAAGAGTTGCCTGGGGATGTGACTAATGAACAGAGACAGTGTTACTTTAGTGCCAGGAATGTCTGTCTTGTTTACTCTGGACCCTATTTGGAAATTTGCATCTTTTGAAATTTGTGTGAAATTGGCAAAATTGCCAATTTCTAACCACGTCATTGGATAGTTGAAATCAGTAAATGGGTGGCTTCTTGTACTCATTCGTTAGAAAAAATGGAGTGCTAGCGAAATAGTTATGATTTTTGTCGATTAATACACTAGAATTGGCTGAATATAGGGCTCAAAGTGGGCGGAATTGCCAGTGCGTAAACATCGTCGAGACCGCTAACTTCGTGACAGCATAATTCCATAAGTTTTCAATCAAATTTCATTAGGTGTCATTATGATCGAGAAAAGATTCTCTATCATTTCATAAGAAGAATTTTTTTTTTTTTTTCTGAAAAATTTTCGACCCTGAGAACAAGTTTAGGAGAGGGCCTCTCGACCCTGCATAAACTGCGCCGAGACTGCTAACTTTGTGCCTGTGTAATTCCATGAGTTATCCATCAAATTTTGTATTTGTGGAGTCGTTACCTTCAGAAAAAAAAATTCACTGTCATTTCAGAAGAAAAATATTTTTTTTTAAATTTTTGGACATTGAGTGCAAGATTCATTTGGGGTCTGGACAGTAAAAGAGTTAAAATTACCTGACATATTATGTCTCGGTAGCAAGGTACAGTAGTGCTTTGAATCCCGGTGCACTTTTCTTTTATAGCTGATCTTCTTTCTTTCAACGTACCAGCCGTATCCCACCGAGGTGGGGTGGCCCAAAAGGAAAAACGAAAGTTTCTCCCTTTAAATTTAGTAATATATACAGGAGAAGGGGTTACTAGCCCCTTGCTCCCGGCATCTTAGTCGCCTCTTATGATACGCATAGCTTACGGAGGAAGAATTCTGTTCCACTTCCCCATGGATATAAGTTCTCAATGGCATTTTCTTCCAGTAATTGTCTTTTCAGCAATAAACACTTACTGTAGCTCATAGGTGCCCTCAGAAATAATTTCCTGCATTTCAGTTGGGAAATTCCCTGCAACTGTGTAGTCAACAGAAGCAGTTGCACCAGAAAATTTATTATGCATCCGATTATGCAATTTAAACTTTGTGGAACCAGCCTGTACTAAATGTACACACACTTGTTGTTCAGGCCTTCCTTCCTCATCACTCATTTGTTTTATAGCACTTGAAAGGATTTTCCCTTATTAAAATGAAATTAGGTGGTGCATCTTTCTTGGCTTTAAATTTCATTCACTCAATAATTTTTCTGTCTTATTTATTAGCTTTTGTGTCCCGTGTCATTGTTTTCAGGAGGTCACAACCTGTGCTACTCTTTGCATAAGCTCCTGTCTTATTATTGATGCTTCATTGAAACCATAGGTTTGCACACACTCTCTCACACATGTATCACTTTTAAAGCTTATCAAATGTCTCAATATTTTCAAAACGCCAAGACTTTCACGCTTAAACTTCTTGCCACTTCCAGCATCACTCGTATTCCTCTTCGATGCCATACCTGGAGGCTTGGAGTCTACCTGGAGGGTGTTCCGGGGGTCAGCGCCCCCATGGGTCGGTCCTGACCAGGCCTCCTGGTGGATCAGGGACTGATCAACCAGGCTTTTACTGCTGGCCACACACAATGCAATGTACAAACCACAGCTTGGCTGGTCAGGTACTGACTTTAGGAATCAATCCAGTTCTTTCTTGAAGACAGCTAGGGGTTTATTGGTAATACCCCTTATGTATGATGGGAGGCTGTTGAACAGTCTTGGGTCCCTGGCACTTATGTTATCTTTTAGTTTATTTACAACACCCCTTCTTTTCATAGGGAGTATGTTGCACTGCCTGCTGAGTGTTTTCCTTTCATAGGGAGTGATTTCTGTGTACATATTTGAGACAGTCCCTCTACGATTTTCCAGGTATAAATTATGATGTAATTTCATGCCATGATTTAATTTCATGCCTGCATTCTAAGGAGTGCAGGTCAAAGGCTTTTAGATATTCCCAGTAATTAAGGTGCTTGACTATACTTAGAGGTTTATGCAGTGAAGGTTCTCTACATTTTCCAGATCAGCAATTTTTTCCTGCCTTGAATGGGACTGTTAATGTACAGCAGGATTCAAGCCTAGAGAGAACAAGTGACTTAAAGAGGATCATCATTGGCTTGGCGTCCCTTGTTTTGCAAGTTCTCATTATCCATCCTATCATTTTCTTCATGGTGGTGATAGTGACAATGTTGTGATCTTTGAAAGCAAGATCCTTTGACATTATCAGTCCTAAGTCCTTCACATTAGTTTTTCGCTCTATTGTGTGGTTAGAATTTGTTTTATACTCTGTTCTAGCTATTATTTCTTCAAGTTTATATAACTGATAAATTGAAATTTGTCTTCATTAAATTTCATATTGTTTTCTGGAGCCCATTGGAAAATTTGGTTTATATCTGCTTAGAGATTTACACTGTTCTTAATGGATGACACTCATGCAGATTTTAGTATTGTATGCAGAGGAAGACAGAGAGTGCTATTGCTTACATCTTTGCCTATGTCAGATACGAGAATGAGAAAAAGGATGGGGTCAACTACTGTACCTTGTGGAATAGAGCTTTTTACTGTGGTAGCTGTTGATTTAACTCTGTTTACTATTGTACCTTGTATTTGATTGGTTAGAAAGCTAGAGCCATCTGTCCACTTTTCTAGTTTTTCCTTTAGCACACATTTTGTATGCTATTACACCATGATCACACTTGTTAACCCTTTGACTGTCGCAACCCCAAATCCTGAGGTGTCTCCTGGTGTTGCAAAATATTTGAAAAAAAAAAAATTCTTATGAAATGATAAGAGAATCTTTTCCCGATGGCAATGACACCAAAAGTATGAAATTTGATGGAAAACTTACGGAATTACGCTCTCGCGAAGTTAGCAACCTCAGCGATATTTACAAATCGGCGATTTCGCCCAATTTGAGTCCTATTTTCGGCTAATTCTATTGTTCCAGTCACCAAACTCATAGCTATTTCTTTAGAACTCCACTTGTTCTATCGATTGAGTGCAAGAAACTGCCCATTTACCAATTTTAACTACTCAATAAAGTGGTCAGAAATTGGCAATTTGGCCAATTTCACGCAAATTAAAAAAAAATATGGCAGTTTCAAAATAGGGTCCAGAATGAACAATGCAGACATTCCTGGCTCAAAAATAACATTTTCTTTGTTCATCAGTCATGTCTCCAGGCCCCTCTGATATTACTCTTGCTTTCTATTTTGAATTTTTATTCAAACAAAAAATAGAAGATTTACTGTTATGCAGACTACGGTAATACTGTAATAATTGTATAAATAATGT
>NC_069399.1:137816486-137884099 GCF_026875155.1 Cherax quadricarinatus | reverse complement strand
CACAGAACCCCTTACCCCCTCCCTCAACCCTTTTGAGGACGACCCCTACCCGCCTTCCTTCCCCTACAGATTTATATGCTCTCCATGTCATTCTACGTTGATTCATTCTCTCTAAATGACCAAACCACCTCAACAACCCCTCTTCAGCCCTCTGACTAATACTTTTATTAACTCCACACCTTCTCCTAATTTCCACACTCCGAATTTTCTGCATAATATTTACACCACACATTGCCCTTAGACTGGACATCTCGACTGCCTCCAACCGCCTCCTTGCTGCAGCAGTTACAACCCAAGCTTCACACCCATATAAGTGTGTTGGTACCACTATACTTTCATACATTCCCTTCTTTGCCTCCATAGATAATGTTTCTTTCTCTCCACATATATCTCAATGCACCACTCACTTTTTTTCCCTAATCAATCCCATGATTAACCTCATCCTTCATAAATCCATCCTCTGACATGTCAACTCCCAAATACGTATCTGAAAACATTCACTTCTTCCATACTCCTCTTTACCAATTTGATACCCAATTTTTATTTATCTAAATAATTTGATACCCTCATCACCTTACTCTTTTCTACGTTCACTTTTCAACTTTCTACCTTTACACACACTCCCAAACTCGTCCACTAACCTCTGCAATTTTTCTTCAGAATCTCTCATAGGCATAGTATCATCAGCAAAAAGTAACTGTCAAGTCCCATTTTGTATCTGATTCCCATAATTTAATCCCACCCCTCTTCCCAACACCCTAGCATTTACTTCTTTTACAAACCCATCTATAAATATATTAAACAACCATGTGACATTACACATCCCTGTCTAAGGCCTAATTTTACTGGGAAGTAATCTCCCTCTCTTCTACACACCCTAACCTGAGCCTCACTAAACTCATAAAAACTCTTTACAGCATTTAGTAACTTACCACCTATTCCATATACTTGCAACATCTGCCACATTGCTCCTCTATCCACTCTATCATATGCCTTTTCTAAATCCATAAATGCAATGAAAACTTCCCTACCTTTATCTAAATACTGTTCACATACATGCTTCAATGTAAAACACTTGATCTACACATCCTCTACCCACTCTTAAGCCTCCTTGCTCATCCACATTCCTACTTTCTGTTTTACCTCTAATTCTTTCAATAATAACCTTACTGTACACTTTTCCTGGTATACTCAGTAAACTTATTTCCCTATAATACTTACTATCTATTTTGTCTCACTCCCCTTTATATAAAGGAACTATACATGCTCTCTGCCAATCCCTAGGTACCTTCCCCTCTCTTACATTTATTAAACAAAAATACCAACCACTCCAACACTATATCTCTCCTTGCTTTTAACATTTTTGTCATGATCCCATCAGTTCCAGCTGATTCATCCCCTTTCATTCTATGTAATGCCTCACACACCTCCACCGCTCAGATCCTGCTCTTCTTCACTCCTAAAAGATGTTATACCTCCATGACCAGTGCATGAAATTACCGCCTCCCTTACTTCAGTGACATTTAAAAGTTCCTCAAAAATATCATGCCATCTACCCAATACCTCCAGCTCCCCATCTACTAACTCCCCTACTCTGTTTTTAACTGACAAATCCATTCGTTCCCTAGGCTATCGTAACTTGTTTATCTCACTGCAATATTTTTTCTTATTTTCTCCCACTCTATCATCTGCTCTCCTTTAGCACTCTCTCACCACTCTCTTCACCTTTCTTTTAGTAAACTCTCCATACACTCAGCTCTTCTTATAACACTTCTGCTTTTTAAAAAACCTCTCATAAGCTACTTTTCTCTCTTTTCATCACACCCTTTACTTCATCATTCCACCAATCACTCCTCGTTCCTCCTGTACCCACCATCCTATAACCACAAACTTTTGCCCCACATTCTAATACTGCATTTTTAAAACTATTCCAACCCTCTTCAACCCTCCCTCCCCATTACTCATACTTGCACTAGCCCACGTTTCTGCCAATAGTTGCTAGTATCTCACCCTAATTTCCTCCTCCCTTTGTTTATAAACTTTTACCTCTTTCTTGTTACTATTTTCCTTTTTTCCCATCTACTTCTTACTCTAATCGTAGCTACAACTAAATAATGATCCGATATATCAGTTGCCCCTCTATAAACATGCACATCCTGAAGCCTACCCATCGACCTTTTATCCACCAATACATAACCTTACAAACTACTTTCATTAAATATCATACCTTGTATACTTATTTATCCTCTTTTTCATAAAATATGTTTTACTTATTACCAAACCTCTTTCTACATGTAACTCAATTAAAGGCTCCCCATTTTTATTTACCCCTGGCACCACAAATTTACCTACTACTCCCTCCAAAACATTTTTTCCCATTTTAGCATTAAAATCCCCAACTACAAGGACTCTCACATTTGGTTCAAAGCTTCCCAAGCACTCACTCAACATTTCCAAAAATCTCTCTCTCTCCTCTACACTTCTCTCTTCTCCAGATGCATAAATGGTTACTATAAACCCACTTTTCACATCCAACCCTTGTTTTACTCCACATAATCCTTGAATTAATACATTTATATTCCCTCTTTTCCTGCCATAACTTATCCTTCAACATTATTGCTACTCCTTCTTCAGCTTTAACTCTATTTGAAACCCCTGACCTAATCCCATTTATTTCTCCCCACTGAAACTCCCTCACCCCCTTCAGCTTTCTTCTCATTTATAACCTCCATAATCATTTCTTTCTTATCATTCACAAAACATCCACACACATTCAAACATCCCACTCTGACGGTTTTCTTCTTTTTCTTTTTATTAGGCTATATGAGAAAAGGGGTTACAGTCCATTGTTTCCGACATTTTAGTTGACTTTTGCAACACAGATGGCTTACAGAGGAGAGAATCTTATTCCACTTCCCCATGGATATAAAAGGAAAAGCAATAAGAACAAGAACTATTAAGATAAAATCAAAGAAAACTCAGATGAGTGTGTATACACAAACGTGTACATGAACGTATAGTGTTGCCTACGTGTAAGTAGAAGTAGCAAGACATACCTGAAATCTTGCATGTTTATGAAACAGAAAAGAGACACCAGAAATCCTACCATGTAAAACAAATACAGGCTTTCGTTTTACTCACTTGGCAGGACGGTATTACCTCCCTGCGTGGCTGCTGTGTACCAACCTACTACTATTAATGTATTATATATCTTCTTTCTTTCAACACACCGGCCATATCTCACCGAGGCAGGGTGGCCCAAAAAGAAAAACGCAAGTCTCTCTTTTTAAATTTAGTAATATATACAGGAGAAGGGGTTACTAGCCCCTTGCTCCTGGCATTTTAGTCGCCTCTTACAACACGCATAGCTTACAGAGGAAGAATTCTGTCCACTTCCCCATGGAGATAAGAAATAAACAAGAGCAAGAACTATTAAGAAAATAGAAGAAAACCCAGAGAGGTGTGTACAGTGGACCCCCGCTTTACGATAACCCCCAATGCGACCAATTATGTAAGTGTATTTATGTAAGTGCGTTTGTACGTGTATGTTTGGGGGTCTGAAATGGACTAATCTAATTCACAATATTCCGTATGGGAACAAATTCGTTCAGTACTGGCACCTGAACATACTTCTGGAATGAAATAATATCGTAAACCGGGGTCCACTGTATATATATGCTTGTACATGTATGTGTAGTGTAAACCTAAGAGTAAGTAGAAGTAGCAAGACATACCTGAAACCTTGCGTGTGCATGAGACAGAAAAATGGACACCAGTAATCCTACCATCATGTAAAACAATTACAGGCTTTCGTTTTACACTCACTTGGCAGAACGGTAGTACCTCCCTGGGTGGCTGCTGTCTACCAACCTACTACTATTAACATATTATATATATTATTAAATATTTAAACAGGTAAAAAATTTTCTACTCAAGATCTTCGTAAATTTTCCACCAAAAATGTAATTCGAAGAGCAAGTTATATTAAAAAAAAATTGTTTCTACAAATTACTATCAATCTTTTTTGTTTAAATGCACATGATACCTGAAATTTCACATACAGGTCAGCCATCACTAATCTGGCAATCAGTTATCCAGTTCCATCAGCAATCAGGCACTAATAACGGAAAGCATAATCTCAAATTTTATCATTATACTGACTCAGAAATTGTGCAGAAGGTTGTAAATCTACAGTAGCAAGTCAGTGGAAGAAAAAGCATTGATGAAAATGAGGAAGCTGTAGCAGAAACTCGCTAACAATAGGTTAATTAAGTGTATTATAACCTAACCACTCTGTAATCCGGCAAACTCACTAATCCGGCACACTACATGTGCCAATGATGCCGGATTAGTGATGGCCGACCTGTACCAAAAGGAAAAGAAAAACATAGGCAAATAAAAGGAAAGAGAGAGCAGAATTGCAGATGAACAAGGAGGCTTTAGAATGGGTAGGGGATGTATATATTAAGTGTTTACAGTGAAGAACATAAATAAACAATACATAGACCACTGAGGTCAGTGGTCACCTGCGGTCCTACCTGCCTAAGCTCTAGGGAGTTAGCATGGGCTGGTACCAAGCACCATGGCTTGTTGTAGTGTTTTAGAATCTCAGGTTCAAGTGTTGAAGAAGGAGATTCTACTTCTTCAGGAGGAAAATAAGAAGCTGAAGCTTCGTACAGATGAGTTTGGGAGCGAGTGTGAGAAGGATTTAGCTGGTAAGGTAGGAATGGTCACCAGCAGTGATAGTGGCAACCGCTTTAAGTGGCAAGTAGTTCACAGTTCAAGAAGAAGGAAGATGAAGAGAGTTAATAGAGAAGATGTGAAGGTAGGAAATCGATTCTCTGTTCTCCAAGACGAGAGTACTTCAGTGGTTAGTGAGGTTGAAGGTACCACTGATTCCCCTGCTAATCAAGGTAAGAATATTTTAATAGTAGGCGATTCTCAGGTAAGATATATGGACCGTGCATTTTGTAACAGAGACAGAAAGGTCAGACAGAGAGTATGTCTATCTGGAGCTGGTGTTGGTGACATAGTCAGCAGGTTGGATAATATTATGGCAGGTTATGGGAACAAGCCCATTATCTGTCTTAGTGCTGGGGGTAATGACATTGGGAAGGGCAGGAGAGAGGAGCTGCTGGATAAGTACAGGTCAGCCACAGAAGTAGTTAGGTCTAAGGGAGGGATCCCAGTCATATGTAGCATCTTGCCTAGAAAGGGAGTGGGCAATGAATGGATGTCTAGGGCAATTGGTATAAATTGCTGGCTAGACAGGTACTGCAAGGAACTTGCAATCCCATTCATTGATAACTGGGACCTATTCTTTGACAAACATGATATGTATGCAAGGGATGGGGTTCATCTCTCTGGGGATGGAGTGGTTGCATTAGCCAATTCAATTGAGAGGGTAATTGATGACTTGTCTAAGAATTTAAACTGATAGATTATAGAGGTATGGGTGTTTGTGGGAAAAAATCAGGCTGCAGCATTAGGGTTAAAAACAGTAGTTATTACCGGGATACCTCAGGGATATGTTTAAAAGACAATATTCAAAATAAAGTTGCTAGTAATGGCAAATCAATTGATCAACAAACAAAGAGGGATAGTAGAGGGCAACGAGTGACTAGCTCCCTTAAAGTTTACTATACAAATAGTAGGAGTCTAAGAAATAAGATAGATGAGCTAAGATTATTTGCAAGTGTAGGTAATATAGATATTATTGGTATAACAGAGACCTGGTTCAACCTGAAAGATAGAGAAATGCCTTCTGAATGCAACATACAGGGTTATAAACTATTCCACACTGACAGGGTCAACAGGAAGGGTGGTGGGGTGGCGATGTATGTCAGAGAAAATTTAAATTGTTGTCTTAGACATGATATAAGATTAGAGACATCGAACACAGAATCTGTTTGCCTACAGTTTCTCGAGGGATATGACAAATTAATTTTGGGTGTGATTTATAGGCCCCCAAATCTTGATAGGGAGAGCAGTAAGCTGTTATGGGACGAAATTCATAAGGCATCTAGATATGAAAATGTTGTTATAATGGGAGATTTTAACTTTAGACAAATTGATTGGAACAATATGACAGGAAATCATGAGTCTAGTGACTATCTTGATATGGTTCAGGATTGCTTTTTAGAACAGGTTGTGACAGAACCAACTAGAGGAAACAATCTGCTTGACTTGGTTCTTGCCAACAAAAGATTCACTAAAATTTAATAATCTTGAGGTTAATGATGAGCTTGGGGAAAGTGATCACAAACCACTTAGTTTTAATATATCATGGAATTACCCAGATAACTGCAATCAAATCTCTGTCCCAGATTTTCGCTTGGCCGGCTTCATGGGACTGAAAAATTACCTGGATGGGCTAAATTGGGATGTCCTGACTATGGGTCAGGTATGTGATCTTGGTTGCCAATATGATGTTTTTTAGAGCATAGTTCTAGCTCCCCAGACAACTTTTGTTCCAAGTAGGGAAATTAGATCTAACAAAAATGATCCCAAATAGATGAACAATAGATTAAAACATCTCACTGGTCAAAAGAGAGGAATATATAGGCGTACCAAAAGAGGGGATGGGCAGTTAAGAAAACAATATATTCAATTAAAGAGAGAAATAAAGAAAGGAATAAGAAAAACAAAAAGGGATTATGAGGCTAAGGTTGCAAGGGATTCAAAGATTAACCCTAAAGGATTCTTTCAGGTATACAGAAGTAAGATTAGGGACAAGACTGGCCCACTTAAGAGTAACTCTGGTCAGATTACTGACAGTGATAAGGATATGTGTGAAATTCTAAATACCTACTTCCTCTCAGTTTTCACCTATATATACACAGTGGTCCCTCGTTGTTCGTAATTAATCCGTTCCTGGAGCCGTTACTATAAACGAAATTTCCGATTTACGAATCAATTTTCCCCATAAGAAATAATGTAAATACAATTAATCCATTCCTGACACCCAGAAGTATTAAAACAAAAAAAAATTTAACATGAAATATACATGTAGTACATAAACAATTCAATGGGAAATGATGAATGAAACATTAACAGCATAACACTTACCAGTATTGGAGATTCTTCTTAGTGTATGGAAGACTGGAAGAGGAGAGAGAGTGGATTGTTTATAGTTTGGAAGGGGAATCCCCTTCCATCAACACCTCAGGTACCATTTGCTTTTCTGGGGTTGCTTCTCTTCTCTGTTTCTTAATGCCACTAGGACCACCTTGAGAGTCACTGGAGTCCTGTCTCGCAAAGTAACTGTGGAGAGAGCTCTGTTTCTGGCGTCTCTTTAACACTTCCCTAAAATGGCCCAAGACTTTGTCACTGTACATGTTGCCAATATGGCTTGCAACAACCTTGTTAGGGTGATGTTTCTCCATAAAGCTTTCCATCTTACCCCACATAGTAAAAATCTCTTTAATTTCTGAAGAAGGCACCTTCTTCCATCTCTCTTCCTCCTCCTCTGCAGCAAGATTCTGAGCTGCGATGTGTTGCTCTTCCTGCTGAAGCTCTTGCAGCTCCTCAGTGGTGAGCTCTTCATTGTGGTCTTCCACCAATTCTTCCACATCCTCCAAACTCACATCCAACCCCATGGAACTCCCCAGTGCCACAACTGATTTTACAACAGACATAGGCTCATTAGGGTCAGTCCCAAATCCTTCAAAATCCCTCTTGTCGACACAATCTGGCCACAGTTTTCTCCAGGCAGAGTTCAAAGTCCTGGTAGTCACTCCCACCCAAGCCATACCTATAAGGGTTATGCAGTGGAGGATGCTGAAGCGTCCTCTCCAAAATTCCCTTAGGGTCAAGTGAGTGTCTGTGGTCACAGTCAAGCACCTGTGAAACATTGCTTTTGTGTAGAGTTTTTTAAAGTTTGCAATAACCTGCTGGTCCATGGGTTGGAGGAGAGGAGTGGTATTCGGGGGCAAGAACTTTACTGTGATGAACCCAAACTCCTCGAAAATTAGGTCATCCAAGTTTGGAGGATGAGCAGGTGCATTGTCCATTACTAGCACGCACTTCAGATCCAATTTCTTTTCCAGATGATACTCCTTCACACTAGGGCCAAACACTTCATTGAACCACTCGACGAAAATTTCCCTCGTGACCCATGCCTTACTATTAGATTTCCAAACCACACACAATTTACTCCTCATAACGTTGTTTTTCCTGAACACTCTGGGACTTTCAGAATGGTACACTAGTAATGGCTTCACTTTGAAATCCCCACCAGCATTAGCGCAAAACATTAGCGTCAGACTGTCTTTCATAGGCTTATGTCCTGGCATTGCCTTTTCCTCTTGTGTAATGAAGGTCCTCTTTGGCATTTTCTTCCAAAAGAGGCCTGTTTCGTCACAATTGAACACCTGTTCAGGTTTCATTCCTTCACTGTTTATGTACTCCTGGAATTCATGCACATATTTTGAGGAACTTTTAAATGTTGAGGAAGAAAGGGAGGCGGTAATTTCATGCACTGGCCAGGGAGGTATACCATCTTTTAGGAGTGAAGAACAGAATGTAAGTGTGGGGGAGGTACGTGAGGCATTACGTAGAATGAAAGGGGGTAAAGCAGCTGGAACTGATTGGATCATGACAGAAATATTAAAAGCAGGGGGGATATAGTGTTGGAGTGGTTGGTACTTTAGTTTAATAAACGTATGAGAGAGGGGAAGGTACCTAGGGATTGGCGGAGAGCATGTATAGTCCCTTTATATAAAGGGAAAGGGGACAAAAGAGATTGTAAAAATTATAGAGGAATAAGTTTACTGAGTATACCAGGAAAAGTATACGGTAGGGTTATAATTGAAAGAATTAGAGGTAAGACAGAATGTAGGATTGCAGATGAGCAGGGAGGCTTCAGAGTGGGTAGGGGATGTGTAGATCAAGTGTTTACATTGAAGCATATATGTGAACAGTTTAGATAAAGGTAGGGAAGTTTTTATTGCATTTATGGATTTAGAATAGGCATATGATAGAGTGGATAGAGGAGCAATGTGGCAGATGTTGCAAGTACAGGTCTCCCTCAACATTCACGTTTTCAACTTTCACGGGCTTCACACATTCGCGAATTCCCAACCGCCAAATTCCCAGCCACCAAATTCCCAGCCACCAAATCATATTTAAGTTTCCCGCCACCAATGCGAGTCCCTACTACCCTCCCTCCGACCCCCGCAACTGGCAGCCAGCCCTCCCACCACTGTGTGGTGAGTGTTTTGTTTGTTCATTATTTGCTATTAAACTACAGTATAAATAATGTAAACCCATCCATGACTGCATATTGGAATGGCTATTTGGACAGGTATTAGACGGTGACATCATGTGTTTACTCTTGAACACAGCAAAGAATTAAACATTTCTGCTACAGCTAATAATAACAATAGTAATAATAATAATAATAATAATAATAATAATAATATAATATAAATATGATATAATTGAAGAAGGAAATTGTACAAAAATACGAGGGAGTGGTTGACACATCGTCAGTGTGACTTTGTTTATGCTGGAGTGAACATTAGTCTCCCTGCTCTTCCAAACATTTCACAATAATTCATTGTGTTTGGTGCTTGTAGATTGAGTGTGACTGGAGTGGTAGAGGCAGTGATTGACGCAATGGTATTTAATAACATACATGTTAATAATAATACATGTTATTAATAATATATACTATTATTTATAACAGATGTTATTAAATACATACATGTTAATAATAATACATGTTATTAATAATAACATGTACTATTATTATTTATAACATATATGTTATTAAATACCACTGCCTCAACTGCTGAGTTATTGTGAAATGTTTGGAAGAGCAGGGAGACTAATGCTCCCTCCAGCATAAACAAAGTCACACCCACTTCCTCGTATTTTTGTACAGTTTCCTTCTTCAATTATATCGTATTTATTATTATTATTATTATTATTATTATTATTATTATTATTATTATTTATTATTATTACTATCGTTATTATTAGCAATAGCAGAAATGTTCGATTCTTTGCAGTGTTCAAGAGTAAACACATAATGTCACTGTCTAATACCTGTCCAAATAGCCATTCCAATATGCAGTCATGGATGGGTTTTCATTATTTATTCTGTAGTTTAATAGCAAATAATGAACAAACAAAACACTCACCACACAGTGGTGGGAGGGCTGGCTGCCAGTTGTGGGGGTCAGAGGGAGGGTAGTAGGGACTCACATTGGCGGAGGCAGTGGTGGAGTCAAGATAAGATAAGATTTCGTTCGGATTTTTAACCCCGGAGGGTTAGCCACCCAGGATAACCCAAGAAAGTCAGTGCGTCATCGAGGACTGTCTAACTTATTTCCATTGTGGTCCTTAATCTTGTCCCCCAGGATGCGACCCACACCAGTCGACTAACATACATGTTATTAACACACATGTTATTAAATAACATATACGTTATTAAAGCATAACATGTATATATTTAGTACAGTTTACAACGTTTTCATGTATTTTATGATTATTCATGGTTCAACAAGTTAAGGAAGCAGTATTGTAATATATTTCCCTACAATATATTGGGGCACCAAACATTCACGGTTTTTCAACATTCGCGAGGCTCTTGATCCCCTAACCCTTGCGAATGTTGAGGGAGACCTGTATATGGAATAGGTGGTAAGATTACTAATGCGTAAAGACTTTTATAGGATGGTGGAGGCTCAGGTTAGGGTGTGTAGAAGAGAGGGAGAATACTTCCCGGTAAAAGTAGGTCTTAGACAGGGATGTGTAATGTCACCATGGTTGTTTAATATATTTATAGATGGGGTTGTAAAAGAAGTAAATGCTAGGGTGTTTGGGAGAGGGGTGGATTAGATATGGGGAATCAAATTCAAAAGGAACGACACAGTTACTTCTTGCTGATGATACTGTTGCTTATGGAAGATTCTAAAGAAAAATTGCAAAGTTAGTGGATGAGTTTGAGAATGTGTGTAAAGGTAGAAAGTTGAAAGTGAACATAGAAAGAGTAAGGTGATGCACGTTACCAATGATTTAGATAAAAAAAATTGGATATCAAATTGGGAGAGGAGTATGGAAGAAGTGAATGTTTTCAAGATACTATGGGAGTTGACGTTCCGGCGTGATGGGTTTATGAAGATGAGGTTAATCATAGAATTAATGTAGGAAAAAGTGAGTGGTGCGTTGAGTATATGTGAGTCAAAAAAACGATAATCTATGGAGGCAAAGAAAAGGAATGATATGAGACAAAAGTATAGTAGTTACCAACACTCTTATATGGATGTGAAGCTTGGGTGGTAAATCAAGCAGAGAGGAGACGGTTGTAGCAGTGGCGATGTCCTGTCTAAGGGCAGTGTGGGTCCATATTTATGCAGAAAAATCAGAAGTGGTGGAAATTAGGAGATGGTGTGGATTCTAATAAAAGCTTATCAGAGGGCAAAGAGGGGTTGTTGAGGTGGTTTGGTCATTTAGAGAGAATGGAATCAAAGTAGAATGAACATGGAAAGCACATAAATCTATAAGGGAAAGGAAGGAGGGGTAGGGGTCGTCCCTCGAAAGGGTTGGAAAGAGGGGGTAAAGGAGGTTTTGTGGCAAGGGGCTTGACTTCCAGCAAGCTGCATGAGCGTCTTAGATAGGAGTGAATGGAGAACGAATGAACTTGGACCTGATGATCTGTTGGAGTGTGAAGCAGTGTAATATTTAGGTTGAAGGGATTAAGGAAACCGGTTATTTTTCATATAGCTCGGGGACTTGATGTCCTGGAAATGGTGAGTACAATGGCCAGCTCTTTAAAGGAGGGTTTGGGATATTGGCATTTGGAGGGATATGTTGTGTATCTTTTATACGTATAGGCTTTCCTAAACTGTGTAATTCTGAAAGCACCTCTGCAAAACAGTGATAATTGGTGAATGTGTGAAAGTGTTGAATGAATGATGAAAGTAATTTCTTTTCGGGGGATTTTTCTTTCCTTTTGGGTCACCCTCCGCTCGGTGGGAGCCAGCCGACTTGTTGAAAAAAAAAAAATACCATGCCTGTGTCCCGAAACTGGCAGCCTCACCATGCCTACCACCACTGTGTATGCCATACGGTTCTTAAATCCTCTCAAAACAGCCTTTGCTGGCCTTAATTCACTCACTTCAACCACTATTTGCAGGCAATTTCTTTACCAAATCTTCATGCAACTGCCTACCTTTTCACAAATAAACGAAGTCATAAGATTATCTCCTGCTAATTGTTTTCTCATTTATTCCCCACACCAATAATAAACTTCTCTACCTCTTCCAGTACTGTGATCTCATTTTTTGTCAGCAAGTTTAATACTCCCTTTGCAACAACAGCATCCTTTATTTCATTTTTCTTGGCCAATTGGAAAATAAGGTTGTGTAGGGTTTCTTTATGCCTCCTGGACAGTCTTTCTCGACACCCACACTTGTACCACTTTCATATTGTTCAAATGATGGTTTTCTTAAATTCACTGTATTTCCACCTTCTTTACCACAGGCTTGGTCAGTTTTTGGTCAGTTTTATGCAGAGAAGAACATCAAGGAAAGGAAGAGTGTTGTGACTTCTTCTTGCGATAGACTAAAACGTCGTTTTATAAGTCTAATCAAAAACCAACCAACGCAAAACGACTTCTCCACTTCTACTCTCACACGACACCAAAACTAAACGTGTGCGTAATTAAGGGCTCATCCTGCACGCACTCAGAATCTGCAGCAATGAGTTCCTTGAGAGAAATGCACCTATAACCGAACAGAGTATTTTCAAAACTCCACTATCCTCGTCACTTCATCAGAGACTGCAGATCGGCATTAAACACTCTTCAACACACCCAAGAAGACAGCGCCGGAGAAGAGATACATAGTCCTCCCCACCATACTCCATTGCCAAACATGTTTCCACATTCTTTTCCCAAATACATCATGTCCAAGTATCTACCTCCACAACCACGACCATCAAGGACATCACCAGTCGTAGAAGACAAGCTTTCCATACTCATGCAGGGTATATATACATAATCCCTTGTAATGACTCAACAAATTATATGTGGGCGAAACATCAAGAACCTCCAAACACATTTTTAGAACCCAATACGCAAGCGGGATGACATACGGAATGCCCGTTACAACATCGCAATTCACAAACCCTTTAATTAACTACAGAAACTCGAGACTTATCGCCACAGAAGACAACATTCATACCGAAGACTCTGGAATCAATCGCTTATATCTATAACAAACAATTTCAACCAGAACAATGGCTTCTTACATAGCTGAACCAATTGCAAAGATAATTCATTCATCGATATCCCACATAAGAACATAGAACACTGCGAAGGATACTCACAACTTGTACAATACCCCCGCCAAGTACCAAAAAACTCTATAACCCACCCAGTGGATCATCAGATGCAGCATTCTCCACCTGGACTCTCACCATTCTGAACCTGGACTTATAAATGCTACCTTACCTTCACCCCCAGGTAGGATCTGTTTGTCACTTGAAAAAAGCCCACTGTGTGGTGAATACGTTGTCCAATAAAGGAATCACATTAAACTGCATATGTGTTTATGTTTCCATCTGAATACATTCACCTCCTCCATACTCTCTCCCTCCAATCTGATATCCAATCTTTCGTCACCTAATCTTTTTGTTATCCTCATAACCTTACTCTTTCCTGTATTCACTTTTAATTTTCTTCTTTTGCACACCCTACCAAATTCATCCACCACCTCTGCAACTTCTCTTTTATTAAATAAAATAAAAACACTAACCACTCCAAAACTACATCCTCACCTGCTTTTAACATTTCTATCTTTATCCTATCAATCTATGGTCTCTTAACGTGCTAGTGACACCCCTGCTTTTCATTGGGGGGATGGTGCATCGTCTGCCAAGTCTTTTGCTTTCGTAGTAAGTGATTTTCGTGTGCAAGTTCGGTACTAGTCCCTCTAGGATTTTCCAGGTGTATATAATCATATATCTCTCCCTCCTGCGTTCCAGGGAATACAGGTTTAGAAACCTCAAGTGCTCCCAGTAATTGAGGTGTTTTATGTCCGTTATGCTCGCCGTGAAAGTTCTCTGTACATTTTCTAGGTCGGCAATTTCACCTGCCTTGAAAGGTGCTGTTAGAGTGCAGCAATATTCCAGCCTAGATAGAACAAGTGACCTGAAGAGTGTCATCATGGGCTTGGATCCCTAGTTTTGAAGGTTCTCATTATCCATCCTGTCATTTTTCTTAGCCTGATGCGATTGATACAATGTTATGGTCCTTGAAGGTGAGATCCTCCGACATAATCACTCCCAGGTCTTTGACGTTGGTGTTTCGCTCTATTTTGTGGCCAGAATTTGTTTTGTACTCTGAGTAAGATTTAATTTCCTCATGTTTACCATATCTGAGTAAATTGAAACTTCTCATCGTGAACTTCTTATTGTTTTCTGCAGCCACTGAATGATTTGGTTGATCTACGCCTGAAATAGTACTCAAATTGTAACAATCCACATGACAGGTGAACATATTCACCTGTACTTGGTTCATTTACTATTGTCTAGAATATTTTTTTTTTAACAAGTCGGCCGTCTCCCACAGAAGGCAGGGTTGACCCAAAAAGAAAGAAGAAAATCCCCAAAAGAAAATTCTTTACCACATTAACACTTTCACCTTACTCACACATAATTCACTGTTTTTTTGCAGGTGTGCTCAGAAATACAATAGTTCAGAAGCATATACGTATAGAGATACACAACATATCCTTCCAAATCTGCCTATATCCCAAACCCCTCTTTAGAGTGCAGGCATTGTACTTCCATTTCTGGACTCACAGGCAGCTATATATAAAAAAACAGTTTCCATTGAAACCTCACTAAATATTACGCAGCTCACACTCCAACAGCTAGTCCAGGTCCCAAATTACATTCAGCTCCATTTCAATCCTATGTAACACGCTAAGGCATGCTTGCCGAAGTCCAAGCCATCGCCCACAGAACGCCTATACCCCCTCCCACCTTTTGAGGAGACCCTACCCGCCTTCCTTCCTCTACTGATTTATCTGCTCTCCATGTCATTCTACGTTGATCTTCTCTCTAAATGACAAACCACCTCAACAACCCCTCTTCAGCCCTCTGACTAATATGTTATTAAACTCCACCACCTTCTCCTAATTTCCACACTCGAATTTTCTGCATAAGATTTACAACCACACATTGCCCTTAGAAGGACATCTCGATGCCTCCAACCGCCTCCTTGCCTGCAGCAGTTACAACAAGCTTCACACCATATAAGTGTTGTTGGTACCATTATACTTTCATACATTACCTTTCTTTCCACCATAGTAATGTTCTTTCTCTCACATATTTCTCAAGCACCACACACTTTTTTTCCCCTATTCATCCCATTGATTACCCTCATCCTTCTAAATCAATCCTCTGACATGTCAAATCCCAAATACGTATCTGAAAACATTCACTTCTTCACTACTCCTCTTTACCAATTAGATACCCAATTTTAATTATCTAAATAATTTGATACCCTATCACTTACTCTTTTTACGTTCACTTTCCAACTGTCTACCTTTACACACACTCCCCAACTCGTACACTAAACCTCTGCATTTTTCTTCAGAATCTCTCTTCGGCATAGTATCATCAGCAAAAAGTAACTGTCAAGTCCCTTTTGTATCTTGATTCCCCATAATTTAATCCAACCTCTTCCCAACACACCCCTAGCATTTACTTCTTTTACAAACCCCACTCTTATAAATATATTAATCAACCATGGTGCATTACACATCCCTGTATAAGGCCTTATTTTAAACTGGAAGAATCTCCCTCTCTTTACACACCCTAACCTGAGCCTCACTAAACTCATAAGAAACTCTTTACAGCATGTAGTATCTTACCACCTAATTCCATATACTTGCAAACATATGCCACATTGCTCCTCTATCCCGCTATCATATGCCTTTTCTAAATCCTTAAAATGCAATGAAAAACTTCCCTACCTGTTTTCTAAATACTGTTCACATACATGCTTCATGTAAAACGTGCTTGATCCTAACATCCTCTACCACTCTTAAGCCTCCTTGCTTCATCCACATTACTACTTTCTGTTTTACCTCTAATTCTTTTCAATAATAACCTTACTGTACACTTTTCATGGTATACTCAGTTAACTTATTTCCCTATAATACTTATATCTATTTTGTCTCACTCACTTTTATAAAAGGACCTATCATGCTCTATGCCAATCCTAGTACCTTCCCTCTCTTACATATATTTAACAAAAAATACCAACCACTCCAACACTATATTCTCTGCTTTTAACATTTATGTCTATGATCCCATCAGTTCCAGATGATTCATTCCCCTTTCATTCTATGTAATGACTTCAACACACCTCCACCGCTCAGATCCTGCTTTCTTCACTCCGAAAAAGATGTTATACCTCCATGACCAGTGCTGAAATTACCGCCTCACTTACTTCAGTGACATTGAAAAGTTCCTCAAATATTAATGCATCTGACCAATACTTCAAGCTCCCCCATTACTAACTCCACCTAATCTGTTTTTTAACTGACAAATCCATTCGTTCCCGAGGCTATCGTAACTCTGTTATATCTCACTGCATATTTTTCTTATTTCTCCCAACTTATCATCTGCACTCCTTTTGCACTCTCTCACCACTCTCTTCACCTTTCTTTTAGTAAAACTCTCCATACCATCAGCTCTTCAATAACACTTCTGCTTTTAAAACCTCTATAAGCTACTTTTCTCTCTTTCATCACACCCTTTAATTCATCATTCACCAATCACTCCTCGTTCCTCCTGTACCACCATCTATAACCACAAACTTTTGCCCCACATTCTAATACTTGCATTTTTTAAAACTATTCCAACTCTTCAACCCTCCCTCCCCATTACTCATACTTGCATAGCCACGTTTCTGCCAATAGATGATAGTATCTCACCGTAATTTCCTCCTCCCTTGGTTTATAAACTTTTACCTCTTTCTTGTTACTATTTTACTTTTTTCCCATCTACTTCGTACTCTAATGTAGCTACAACTAAATAATGAACCGATATTATCAGTTGCCCATCTATTAAACATGCACATCCTGAAGCCTACCCATCGACCCTTTTATCACACAATACTAACTTACAAACTACTTTCATTAAATATCATACCTTGTATACTTATTTATCCTCTTTTTCATAAAATATGTTTTTACTGATTACAAACCTCTTTCTAAATGTAACTCAAATGTAAAGGCTCCCCATTTTTTATTTACCCCTGGCACCACAAATTTACCATACTACTCCTCCAAAACATTTTTTCCCATTTTAGCATTAAAATCCCCAATACAAGGACTCTCACATTTGGGTTTCAATGCTTCCCAAGCACTCATCTACATTTCCAAAAACTCTCTCTCTCTCTACACTTCTCTCTCCCAGATTGCATATAAATGGTTCTATAACCACTTTTCACATCCAACCCTTGTTTTCTCCACTAATACCTTGAATTAATCCATGTATATTCCCTCTTTTCATGACTAACTTACCATCAACATTATTGCTACTCCTTCTTCATCTTTAACTCTATTTGTAAACCCCTGACCTAATCCCATTTAATCTCCCCACATGAAACTCCCTCACCCCTTCAGCTTTCTTCTCATTTATACCCCATAATCATTTCTTTTTCATCATTCACAAAACATCCACACACATTCACAACATCCACTCTGACGGTTTTCTTCTTTTTCTTTTATTGGGCTATATGAGGAAAAGGGGTTACAGTCCAGTGTTTCTGAAATTGTAGTTGACTTTTGCAACCACTAGATGGCTTACAGAGGAGAGAATCTTATTTATCCTCTTCCCATGGATATAAAAGAAAAAGCAATAAGAACAAAGAACTATTAAAGATAAAAAAATCAACAGAAAACTCAGATGAGAGTGTATACACAAACGTGTACCATGAAGTATAGTGTTGCCTACGAGTAAGTTGATGAAAGTTGCAAGACATACTGAAATCTTGCATGTTTATGAAACAGAAACGGAGACACAGAAATCCCTACCAATGTTTAAACACATAATGGCTTTTCGTTTTACTCATTGGCCAGGACGGTATTACCTCCTGCGTGGCTGCTGTGTACCAACCTTCTACTATTAATGTATTATATATCTTTTTTTCTTCAAACACAACCGGCCATATCTCCACCGAGGCAGGGTGGCCCAAAAAGAAAAAACGCAAGTCTCTCTTTTTAATTTAGTAATATATTACAGGGTGAGGGGTTAATAGCCCCTTGCCTGGCATTATAGTTCGCCCTCTTACAACACGCATAGATTACAGAGGAAGAATTCCTGTCACTTCCCATGGAGATAAGAAATAAACAAGAGCATATAGAACTATTAAGAAATAGAAGGAAAACCCAGAGATGTGTTGTACAGTGGAACCCCGCTTTTACAATAACCCCCAATGCCGACCAATTATGTAATGTGTGTAGATGTAATGTGAGTTTGTACGTGATGTTTGCGGGGTCTGAAATGGACTAATCTAATTCACAATATTCGTAGGGGAACAAATTCGTTCAGTACTGGCACCTGAACTACTTCTGGATTGAAATAATATCGTAAACCGGGGGGGTCCACTGTATGTATAGTGCTTTGTGTACATGTATGTGTAGTGTGGACTAAAGAGTACGTAGAAGTAGCAAGACTACGAAACCTTGCGTGTGCATGAGACAGGAAAATGGACACTGTAATACTACCAACATGTTAAAACAATTACAGGCTTTCGTTTTTACAATCACTTGGCAGAACGGTAGTACTCCTGGGTGCTGCTGTCTACTCAAACTACTACATATTAACAATATTATACTATATTATTAACTATTTTAAACAGGTAAAAAATTTTCTACTCAGATCTTCGTAAATTTACCACCAAAAATGTAATTTCGAGAGCAAGTTATATTAAAAAAAAAATTGTTATCTACAAATTACTATCAATCTTTTTTGTTTAAATTGCACATGATACCTGAATTTCACATACAGGTCAGCCATCACTAATCTGGCAATCAGGTTATCCAGTTCCATCAGCAATTCAGGCACTAATAACGGAAAAGCATAATCTCAAATTTATCATTATACTGAATCAGAAATTGTGCAGAAGGTTGTAAATCTACAGTAGCAAGTCCAGTCGGAAGAAAAAAGCATTTGATGAACATGAGGAAGCTGTAGCAGAAAATCGCTAACCAATAGGTTAATTAAGTGTATAATAACCTAACCACTCTGTAATCGGCAAACTCACAATCCGGCACACTACATGTGCAATGATGCCGGATTATTAGTGATGGGCCCGACCGACCTGTACCAAAAGGAAAAGAAAACACTAGGCAAATAAAAGAAAGAGAGAGCAGAATTGCAGATGAAAAGGAGGCTTTAGTATGGGTTGGGGATTATATATATAAGTGTTACAGTGAAAGAACATAACTAAACTATACATAGACCACATGAGGTCAGTGGTCACCTGCGGTCCTACCTGCTAAGCTCTAGGAGTTAGCATGGGCTGGGTACAAGCACCATGGCTTGTTGTAGTGTTTTAGCATCTCAGGTTCAAGTGTTGAACGGAAGGAGAATTCTACTTTTCAGGAGGAAAATAAGGAAGCTGAAGCTTCGTACAGTGAGTTTGGGGAGCGAGTGTGAGAAGGATTTAGCTGGTAAGGTAGGAATGGGCACCAGCTGTGATAGTGGCAACGCTTTAAGTGGCAAAAGTAGTTCACAGTTCAAGAAGAAGGAAGAATGAAGAGAGTTAATAGAGAAGATGTGAGGTAAGGAAATCGATTCTCTGTTCTCAAGGACGAGAGTACTTCAGTGGTTAGTGAGGTTGAAGGTACCACTGATTTCCCATGCTAATCAAGGTAAGAATATTTTATAGTAGGCGATTCTCAGTAAGATATATGGGACCGTGCATTTTGTAACAGAGACAGGAAAGGTCAGGAAGAGAGTATGTCTATAAGGAGCTGGTGTGGTGACCATCGTCAGCAGGTTGGTATAATATTATGGAAGGTTATGGGAACAAGCCCATTAATCTGGCTTAGGTGCTGGGGGTAATGACATTGGAAAGGGCAGGAGAGAGGAGGCTGATGGATAAGTAAGGTCAGCCACAGAAGTAAGCTAGGTCTAAGGAGGGACCCATTCATATGTGCATCTTGCTAGTAACGGAGAGTGGGCAATGGAATGGATGTCTAGGGCAATTGGTATAAATTGCTGGCTAGACAGGTACTGCAAGGCACTTGCAATCACTTTCATTGATTAACTGGGACCTTATTTTTAACAAACATGATATGTATGCAAGGGATGGGGTTCATTCTCTCTGGGGGGGGATGGAGTGGTTGCATTAGCCAATTCAATTGAGAGGGTAATTGATGACTTGTCTAGTATTTTAAACTGATAGACTCTTTAGGTATGGGTGTTTGTGGGAAAAAATCAGGGCTGCAGCATTAGGGTTAATAAAACAGTTAGTTAATTACCGGGATAACCTCAGGGATATGTTTTTAAAAGACATATATTCAAAATAAAGTTGTAGTAATGGCAAATCAATTGATCACAAACAAAGAGGGATTGTAGAGGGCAACGAGTGACTAGTCCTTAAAGTTTACTATACAAATAGAGGAGTCTAAGAAATAGATAGATGAGCTAAGTTCTTTGGCAAGGTGTAGGTAATATAGATATTATTGGTTATAAACAGAGACCTGGTTCAACTGGAAAGATAGAGAAATGCCTTCAGAATGCAACATTTACAGGGTTATAAACTATCCACACTGACAGGGTCAACAGGAAGGGTGGTGGGGCTGGCAGATGTCATGTCAGAGAAAATTTAAATTGTTTGTCTTAGACATGACTATAAGATTACGAGACATCGAACACAGAATCTGTATGCCTACAGTTTCCTCGAGGGCTATGACAAATTAATTTTGGGTGTGATTTATAGGGCCCAAATATCTTGATAGGGAGAGCAGTACAGTAAGCGGTTATGGGCCGAAGTATAAGGGCATTAGATATGAAAATGTTGTTGTATACATGGGGATTTTAACTTTAGACAAATTGATTGGAACAATTGGGACTGGAAATCAAGAGTCTAGGGACTATCTTGATATGGTTCAGGATTGGCTTTTTAGAAACAGGTTGTGACAGAACCAAACTAGAGGAATACATCTGCTTGACTTGGGTTCTTGCCCAACAAGATCATCAATTAATAAATCTTGTGGTTAATGATGAGCTTGGGGAAAGTGATCACAAACCACGTAGTTTTAATACTATCATGGAATTACCAGATAACTGCAATCAAATCTCTGTTCCAGATTTTCGATTGGCCGGCTTCATGGGGACTGAAAAATTACCTGGATGGGCCTAAATTGGGGATGTCTGACTATGGGTCAGGCATGTGATCTTGGTTGCCAATTTGATGTTTTTTAGAGCATAGTTTTCTAGTACCAGGACAAACTTTTGTTTCCAAGTAGGGAAATTAGATCTAACAAAAATTGCTCCAAATAGATGAAAATAGATTAAAAACATCTCAATGGTCAAAAGAGAGGAATATATAGGCGTACCAAAAAAAAAAGGGGGGGGGAAGGGGGAGGGGCAGTTAGAAAACAAATATATTCAATTAAAGAGAGAATAAAGAAACGGAATAAGAAAACAAAAAATGGGATTATGAGGCTTAGGTTGCAAGGGATTCACAGAATTAACCCTAAAGGATTCTTTCAGGTATACAGAAGTAAGATTAGGGACAAGAATGGCCCACATAAAGAGGTACTTGGTCTGATTACTGACAGTGATAAGGATATGTGTGAAATTCTAAATACCTACTTCCTCTCAGTTTTTCACCTATATAAGACACAGTGGTTCCCTCGTTGTTCGTAATTAATCCGTTCCTGGAGCCGTTACTATAAACGATAATTTCCGAGTTACGAATCAATTTTCCCATAAGAAATATGTAAATACAATTAATCCATTTCCTGACACCTGATGTATTAAAACAAAAAAAATTTAACATGAAATATACATTTAGTACATAAACAATTCAATGGGAAATGATGAATGAAAAATTAACAAGCATAACAATTACCAGTATTGGTGAGAATTCTTCTTAGTGTATGGAAGACAGATGAGGAGAGAGGAGTGGATTGTTAATAGTTTGGACGGGGAATTCATTCATCAACACCTCAGTACCATTTGCTTTCTGGGGTTGCTTCGCTTCTCTGTTTTTTAATGCAACTAGGACCACCTTGAGAGTCACTGGAGTCTGTCTCGCAAAGTAGTAACTGTGGAGAGAGCTCTGATTCTGGCGTCTCTTTAAACTCTTCCCTAAACAAATGGCCCAAAGGACTTTGACACAGTACATCGTTGCCAATTTTGGGCTATGCACAACCATTTGTTAGAGGTGATGTTTTCTCCATAAAGCTTTCCATCTACCCACATAGTAAAATCTCTTTTTAATTTCTGAAGAAAGGCCCTTCTTCCATCCTCTATTCCCATACCTCACTCTGCAGCAAGATTCTGAGGGCGATGTGTTTGATCTTACTGCTGAAGCTCTTTGCAGCTCTCAGTGGTGAGCTCTTCATTGTGGTCTTCCACCAATTTCTTCCACATCTCCAAACTCACATCCAACCCCATGGAACTCCCCAGTGCCTCAACTGATTTTACAACAGACATAGGCTCATTAGGGTCAGTCCAAATCTTCAAAAACCCTCTTGTCGACTCATTCTGGCCACAGTTTTCTCCAGGCTGAGTTCAAGTCCTGGTAGTAATCCCACCCAAGCCATACCTATAAGGTTATGCAGTGGGAGGTATCTGAAGCGTACTCTCCAAAAATTCCCTTAGGGTCAATGAGTGTCTGTGGTCACAGTTCAAGCACCTGTGAACATTGCTATTGTGTAGAGTTTTTTAAAGTTTGCAATAACCTGCTGTTATGGGTTGGAGGAGAGGAGTGGTATTCGGGCATAAGAACTTTACTGTGATGAAACCCAAACTCCTCGAAATTAGGTCATCCAGTCTTGGAGGATGAGAAGTGTGCATTTGTCCATTACTAGGCACGCACTTCAGATCCAATTTCTTTTCCAGATGATACCTCCTTCACACTAGGGCACAAACATTCATTGAACCACTCGACGAAAAAATTTACCTTCGTGGTCCCATGCCTTCAATTAGATTTCCAAACCCACACAATTTACTCCTCATAACGTTGTTTTTCCTGAACACTCTGGGACTTTCAGAAATTGTACACTTCGTAACTGGCTTCACTTGTAAATCCCCACCCCAGCATTAGCGCAAAACTTAGCGTCAAGCCTGTCTTTCATAGGCATATGTCCTGGCAATGCCTTATCCTCTTGTGTAAGTGAATAGTCCTCTTTGGCATTTTCTTCCAAGAGGCCTTTCGTTTCATCAAAATTGAACACCCTGTTTCATGTTTCATTCCTTCACTGTTTATGTACTCCTGGAATTCATGCCACATATTTTGAGGAACTTTTAAATGTTGAGGAAGAAAGGGAGGCGGTAATTTCATGCACTGGCAGGGAGGTATACCATCTTTTAGGAGTGAAAAGAACAGAATGTAAGTGTGGGGGAGGTACGTGGGCACTTACGTAGAATGGGACAAGGGGGTTGTTTTTGTTTATAAGCTGCTGGAACTGATTGGATCCATGACAGAAAAATATTAAAGCAGGGGGGATATAGGTAGGATTGGGTGGTACTTTAGTTTAATAAATGTATGAAGAGAGGGGAAGGTACCTGGCATAGGCGGAGAGCATGTATAGTCCTTTATATAAAGGGAAAAGGGACAAAAGAGATTGTAAAAAAATTATAGAGGAATAAGTTACTGAGTTTATACCAGGAAAAGTATACGGTAGGGTTATAATTGAAAGAATTAGAGGTGTTAAGACCAGATATGTAGGATTGCAGATGTGCAGGGAGGCTTCAGAGTGCGGTAGGGGATGTGTAGATCAAGTGTTACATGAAGATATATGTGAACAGTTTAGATAAGGTATGGGAAGTTTTTATTGCATTTATGGATTTAGATAGGCTATGATAGAGAGGATAGAGGGGCAAATCGTGGCAGATGTTTGCAAGTACAGGTCTCCCTCAAACATATTCACGGTTTTCAACTTTCACGGGCTTACACACATTGCGAATTCCACCGCCAAATTTTCCCAGCCACCAAATTTCCAGCCACCAAATCATATTTAAGTTTTCCCGCCACCAATGCGGTCCCTTCTACCCTCCTCCGACCCCCGCAACTGGCAGCAGCCCCTCCCCACACTGTGTGTGAGTGTTTTGTTTGTTCATTATTTGCTATTAAACTACAGTATAAATAATGTAAACCCTACATGACTGCATATTGGAATGGCTATTTGGACGGTTTTAGACGGAAGGTGACTTCATGTGTTTACTCTTGAAAAGCAAAGAATTAAACATTTTGTCTTACAGCTAATAATAACAATAGTAAAAATAATAATAATAATATATAATAATAATAATAATAAATATGATATAATTGAAAGAAGGAAATGGTACAAAAAATACGAGCGGAGTGTGTTGACACATCGTCAGTGTGACCTTTGTTTATGCTGGATGTGACCATTAGTTCCCTGCTCTTCCAAACATTTCACAATAATTCATTGTGTTTGGTGTTGTAGATTGAGTGTTGCTGGAGTGGTAGAGGCAGTGATTGACCGCAATGGTATTTAATAAACATACATGTATAATAATTACATGTTATTAATAATCTATACTATTTTTTATAACAGGTGTTATTTAATACATACATGTTAATATAATACATGTTATTATTAATAACATGTATATATTATTTATAACATATAAGGTTATAAATACCACTGCCTAATGCTTGAGTTATTGTTGAAATGTTGGAAGAGCAGGGAGGACTAATGCTCCCTCCAGCATAAACAAAGTTCACACCCACTTCTCGTATTTTTGTACAGTTTCCTTCTTCAAATTATATCGTTTTTGGTTATTATTATTATTATTATTATTATTATTATTATTAATTATTATATTATTATTATTATTAATATTTATTATTACTATCGGTATCTATTAGCAATAGCAGTGAAATGTTCGATTCTTTGCAGTGGTCAAGAGTAAACCACATAATGTCACTGTCTAATACCTGTCTCAAATAGCCATCCAATATGCAGTCATGATGGTTTTACATATTTATTTTCTGCTTGTTTAATAGCAATCATATGAACAAACAAAACACTCACCACACAGTGGTGGGAGGGCTGGCTGCCTGATGTGGGGGTCAGAGGGAGGGTATTAAGTAGGTACTACATTGGCGGAGAGGAGTGGTGAGTCAAAGATAAGATAAGATTTCGTTCGGATTTTTAACCCCGTGCGGGTTAGCCACCCAGGATTAAACCCAGAAAGTCAGTGCGTCATCGAGGTCCGTCTAAAAATTATTTCCATTGTGGTCCTTAATCTTGGTCCCCCAGGATGCGACCCAAACAGTCGATAACACAACATGTTATTAAACAACATGTTAATTTAAAAACATATACGTTATTAAGCATAACATGTATAATTTAGTACAGTTTACAATCGTTTTCATGTATTTATGATATTCATGGTTCAACAAGTTAACGGAAGCAGTATTGTAATATATTTCCCTACAATATATTGGGGCACCAAACATTCACGGGTTTTTTTCACATTTCGCGAGGCTCTTGATCCCTAACCTTGCGAATGTTGAGGGAGACTGTCTATGGAATAGTGGTAAGTTACTAAATGCTGTAAAGAGCTTTTATGAGGATAGTGAGGCTCAGGTTAGGGTGTGTAGAAGAGAGGGAGCAATACTTCCGGTAAAAGTAGGTCTTAGACAGGGATGTTGTAATTGTCTCATGGTTGTTTAATATATTTATAGATGGGGTTGTAAAAGAAGTATTGCTAGGGGGGTTTGGGAGTGGGGTGGGATTAAATTATGGGGAGAATCAAATACAAAATGGGAAATGCACAGTTAATCTTGCTGATGATACTGTGCTTATGGGAAAGATTCTAACGACAAATTGCATAGGTTAGTGGAATGAGTTTGAGAATGTGTGTAAAGGTAGAAGTTGAAAGTGAACATAGAAAAGAGTAAGGTGATGAGGGTACCCAATTGATTTAGATAAAGAAAAATTGGATATCAAATTGGGGAGGAGGAGTATGGAAGAAGTGAATGTTTTCAGATACTGGGAGTTGACGTTGTCGGCGGATGGGTTTATGAAGGATGAGGTTAATCATAGAATTAATGAGGGCAAAAAAGGTGAGTGGTGCGTGAGGTATATAGTGGAAGTCAAAAAACGATTATCTATGGAGGCAAAGAAAGGCAAGTATGAAAAGTTATAGTAGTACCAACACTCTTATTGGATGTGAAGCTGGGTGGTAAATGGGCAGCAGCGAAGCGAGGACGGTTGGAGGCCAGTAGAGGAGATGTCCTGTCTAAGGGCAATGTGTGGTGTCATATTATGCAGAAAATCAGAGTTGGAATTAGGAGATGGTGTGGAAGTTAATAAAACGCATTAATAGAGGGCAGAAGAGGGGTTGTTGGGTGGTTTGGTCATTTAGAGAGAATGGATCAAAGTAGAATGAAATCGGAAAGCCACATAATTATAGGGAAAGAAGGAGGGGGTAGGGGTCGTCCTCGAAAGGGTTGGAAAGAGGGGGTAAAAGGAGGTTTTGTGGGCAAGGGCTTGGACTTCCAGCAAGCGTGAATGAGCTTGTTAGTCGGAGTGAATGGAGGACGATGATACTTGGACTGATTGAATCTGTTGGGTGTGGAGCGTGTAATTTTAGTGAAGGGATTAAGGGAAACCGGTTATGTTAATGATAGTCGGACTTTGAGTCATGAAATGGGAAGGACAATGCCTGCACTTTAAAGGAGGGGTTTGGGAATTGGCAGTTTGGAGGGTATGGTTGTGTATCCTTTATAGTATATGCTTCTAAACTGTTGTATTTGAGCACCTCTGCAAAAACAGTTGATCTGTGTGAATGTGGTGAGTGATTGAACTGAGATGATGAAAGTATGTTCTTTTTGGGGATTTTTTCTTTCTTTTTGTGGGTCAACCTGCTCGGTGGGAGACAGCGAATTGTTGGAAACAAAAAAATCAGCCGCCTAGTGTCACGAACTGGACAGCCTCACCATGCCTTACCACACTGTGTAAGCCAAGTACGGTCTTAAATCTCTCAAACAGCCTTTGCTGGCCTTATATTCACTCATTCACACTATTTGCAGGCATTTCTTTACCTTAGTCTTTCATTCACTGCCTAGCCTTTTCACAAATAAACGAAGTCATAAGAGTATATCCTGCTTATTGTATCTCATTTATCACACCAATAATACTTTCTCTACCTCTTCAGTAATGGGTGATCTCATTTTTGTCAGCATAGTTACTCCCTTAGCAACATCAGCATCCTGTATTTCAATTTTCTGCCCACTATGGAAACATTTAAGGTTTTGTGTAGGGTTTCTAATTGCATCTGACGTTTCGGCCACACTTGTACCCCTTTCATATTGTTAACTGATGGTTGTCTTAAATTCCAATCGTATTTCTCACCTTTCTTTACCCCACAGGCTTGGTCAGTTTTGCGTCAAGTTTTGCAGAGAAGAAAATCAAGGATATGAAGAGTGTTGTTGACTTCTTATTCGAAAGCTTAAAAGTCGTTTGTAAAGTCTACAAAACCAACCAACCAAAACGATCTTCTACCACTTCTACTTCACACGACACCAAAATAAACTTGGTGTAATTATAGGCTTCTTTCCTGCATGCACACAGAATCGCAGCAATGAGTTACTTGAGGAAGAATGCACTTTAATCGAACAAGTATTTTCAAAACTCCACTATCCCTCGTCACTTCATCAGAGCTGCAGACTACGGGATTTAAATCTTCAACACACCAGAGAGACCACTGCCGAGAGAGATACATAGTCCTCCCCACCCACTCCATTGCCAAACATGTTTCCAACATCTTTTCCAATACATCATTCCAAGTATCTACCTCACCAAACAGACCATCAAGGACATCACCAGTTGTGACAGGACAAGCTTCCATCCTCTGCAGGGGTTACATAATCCCTTGTAATGACTGCAACAATTATACGTGGGCGGAAACATCAAGGACCTCCAAACACTATTTTCAGAACACCAATACGCAAGCAGGACTGACGATACAAGGATTTGCCTGTGTTACACATCGCAATTCACACAACCATTTAATTAACTACAGAAACTCCGAGGACTCTATCGCCACATAAGACAACATGCAATACGAAGGAATCCTGGAATTCACGCTTTTCTAAATAACCAACGATTTCAACCAGAACAATGGCTTCTTAACATAGGCGGAGCACTTGCCAAGAAAACTTCTTCATCGCTTATCCACACTAAGAACATAGAACATGCAGAAAAGTCTACTCACAACTTGTCCAATACCCCCGCAAGCTTACCCAAGTCTCTATAACCCAACCCTGTGGATCATCAGAGGAAGCATTACTCCCACCCACTTGACCTCAACATTCTGACATGACTATAAAATGCTCCCGTACCTTCCCACCCAGGTAGGATCTGTTTGTCACTTGAAAAAACCCACTGTGTGGGTTGGAAACGTTGTCATATAAGAATAACATTAACTGTTATGTGTTTAGTTTCCATCTGAAGACATTCACCTCCTCCATTTTACCTCTCTCCTCAATCTGTATCATTCTTTCGTCACTATCTTTTTGTTATCCACATAACCTTACTCTTTTCTGTATTTCACTTTTATTTTCTTTTTCTTTTCACACCCTACCAATAATTCATCCACCACATCTGCCAACTTCTCTTTTATTAAATAAAATAAATAAACACTACCACTCAAAAACTAATCCTCACCTGCTTTTAACTTTACTATCTTTTATCCTATCAATCCAGCCTGCTTACCCATGCATTCTACTCACTGACCCAATACTTCCCCCACACCTCACAATCGAAAGGCACAGATCTTAGTTATGATGCCTATATGTGAACAGGATGCATAGTGGCACAATTAATCATTATCCTACTCATTTAGGAATTTCACTAGTTTAGTTCCATTGATGTTTGTTACAGATATTCCAATATCTATATTACACTGGTATTTCATGATTAACAAAGACAGAGCAACATGTGGCTCCCACAATGCACTTAGCAAACTGGAAATTTTTCTCTACTACTGCATACACCCACTCTTTGTTGTGTAGGACACTCATGCTTCTTGTGTCAAATTTGAAGACATACAAGGCGAATTCGCATCACCAATACACCATGCCATGAAATGCGTTGGTGTTGTCAGCACTTTAAGGGTAAATACATACAATCACTTACGCCACAGATCCCTGTGCATACGTATCCCACACCATACTCAGTTGTGTAAGTAAATCAACTTCTGATCTTTTAATCATCCTATCTTATGTATGGATCGTAACCATGGCTGTACAACAATTGCACAACCCAGGGCAGTTGCCTCTCACAACTAAAGGACCACCAAGACCTAGTCTTGGATACACTGGTGGACAAACAAAATGCAGATGTAATATATAGAGACTTTGCAAAAGCCTTTAACCCTTTGACTGTTTCAGTCATATATGTACGTCTTAAGAGCCAATGTGTTTGACATATACATACTCAAAAATTCTAGCAGTCTCAAATCAAGAGGGGGAAAGCTGGAAGGCCCACATGTGAGAGAATGGGTCTGTGTGGTCAGTGTGCATAGTATAAAAAAAAATCCTGCAGCACACAGTGCATAATGAGGAAAAAAAAACTACGACCGTGTTTTTGGATTAAAATGCTGACTTTGAGGTGTATTTTATGGTTATATTCTCATTTTCATAGTCACATTTGATAGAATGGATTGATAGAATGATTGGTTTTACTAGGAAAAGGACCTTGTAATGGAGCTCAAAGTAGGGGAAATGTTTGATTTTTCCGATGTTCAAGAGAAAACAAATGGTGTCATTGTCCAATAAATGTCCAACTAGCCATTTTAATATGCAGTCATGAATGGGTTGACATTATTTATACAATTATTACAATATTACCGTAGTCTGCATAACAGTAAATCTTCTATTTTTTGTTTGAATAAAAATTCAAAATAGAAAGCAAGAGTAATATCAGAGGGGCCTGGAGACATGACTGATGAACAAAGAAAATGTTATTTTTGAGCCAGGAATGTCTGCATTGTTCATTCTGAACCCTATTTTGAAACTGCCATATTTTTTTTAATTTGCGTGAAATTGGCCAAATTGCCAATTTCTGACCACTTTATTGAGTAGTTAAAATTGGTAAATGGGCAGTTTCTTGCACTCAATCGATAGAACAAGTGGAGTTCTAAAGAAATAGCTATGATTTTTGGTGACTGGAAAAATAAAATTGCCGAAAATATCTAAAATTTGGGGCGAAATCCCCGTTTTGTAAATATCGCTGGGGGTTTGTAACTTCGCGAGAGCGAATTCCGTTTTTTTCCATCAAATTTCATACTTTTGGTGTCATTGCCATGGGGGAAAAGATTCTTTATCATTTCTAAAATTTTTTTTTTTTCAAATATTTTGCAACCCCGGGAGAACCTTGGGATTTGGGGTTGCGACAGTCAAAGGGTTAAAAAGTGTGATCAGGTGAATAGCATACAAAATGTGTGCAAAAGGGGAAAAATAAAAAGTGGACGATGGCTCTACTTTCAAACCCAAATCAAAATACAAGGTAAAATAGAAACAGATTTAAAAATCAACAGTCCACAGTAAAAACTCTATTCCCAAGGTCAGTAGGACCCCACCCTTTTTTCTCTTCTCGATCTACATAGGCAAAGAGAAAGGCAATAGCACTCTCTGTCTTCCTTGCATACAATAAAAAAACTGCACGAGTGTCACCATTAAGAACGTAAAAAACTTAAGCAGTTTTAAAACCCCAAATTTTTCCCCCAATGGGCTCCAGAAAACAATATAAAATTTAATGAAAAAAATTTTTCAATTTATCTTATAAAAACTTGAAGAAATAATGCTAAACGATTTAAAAAAACAAATTCAAACCAAAAATAGAGCGAAAAACTAAGGTGAAGGACTTAGGACTGATAATGTCAAAGGATCTTGTTTTAAAAGATCACAACATTTTCACTATCACCCCCTGAAAAAAAGATAGGATGGAAAATGAGAATTTCAAAACAAGGGACGCCAAGCCAATGATGATCCCTTTAATCACTTGTTCCCCTTAGGCTTGAATCCTGTGTACATTAACAGCCCCTTCAAGGCAGGGAAAATTGCTGACGGGAAAATGTAGAAAAACCTTCATGCAAAAACCTCTAAGTATAGTCAAGCACCTTAATTACGGGGAAATATCAAAAAAGCCTTTGACCTGCACTCCTTGAATGCAGGCATGAAATTAAATCTGGCATAAAATTACATCATAATTTATACCGGAAAATCGAAGGGACTGTCTCAAAATGTACAAAATAAACCCCTATAAAAGGAAAACACTCAGCACAGTGCAACATACTCCCTATGAAAGAAGGGGTTTTGAAAATAAACTAAAAAGATAACATAAGTGCCGGGACCCAAATGTTCAACACCCTCCCATCTAAAAAGGGGGGATTACCAAAAAACCCCTAGCTGTTTTCAAAAAGAACTGGATTGATTCCTAAAGTCAGTCCCCGACCACCCAAGCGTGGGTTTGTCATTGCATTGTGTGTGGCCAGCAGTAAAACCCTGGTTGACAGTCCGACCCACCAGGGCCGGTCAGGACGACCCATGGGGGGGCCCCCTTACCCCCGGAAACCCTCCAGGTAGACTCCAAGCCTCCAGGTATGGCACCGAAGAGGAATCGGTGATCTGGAATGGCAAGAAGTTTAAGCGTGAAAGTTTTGGCTTTTTTAAAATATTGAACTTTTTGATAAGTTTTAAAAAAGTGAACATGTGTGAGAGAGTGTGTGCAAACCAAAGGTTTCATTAAGCATAAATAATAAGACAGGGTTTATGCAAAGTTTTGCACGGGTTTGACCTCTGAAAACAATGCCCACGGACACAAAAGTAATAAAAAAGACAAAAAAATTTGATGAAAAAATTTAAGCAAGAAAGATGCCCCACTAATTTCATTTTAATTAAGGGAAAAACCCTTTCAAGTGATGGGAAGGAAGGCCGAAAAACAAGGTTGTAAAATTTAACAGGTGGTTCCACAAAGTTTTAAAATTTCTAAAACGGATGCATAAAAAATTTTTTGGTGCAACTGCTTCTGTTGACTAACAGTTGCAGGGAATTTCCCAAATGAAATAGGAAATTATTTCTAGGGCACCCATGAGCTACAGTAAGTGTTTATTGCTGAAAAAACAATTACGGAAGAAAAATGCCATTGAAACTTATATCCATGGGGGAAGTGGGAAAAGAATTCTTCCTCCGTAAGCTATTGGGATCATAAGAGGGACTAAGATGCCGGGAGCAAAAGGGGTAGTAACCCCCCCCCCTGTATATTTACAAATTTAAAGGGGGAAACTTTTGTTTTTTCCCTTTGGGCCACCCCACCCGGGGAAACGGCTGGTACGTTGAAAAAAAAGAAGATACTATAAAAAAAAGTGCACCGGGGTTCAAACACACGTACCTTGAAACCCGGGAAAAATATGTCGTAATTTTAACTCTTTTTTCTGTCCCGGCCCCCAAAAGAATCTTGCATCAATGTCCCCAAAAAATTTTAAAAAAAAAAATTTTTTTTTTCGAAAAGACAGTGAATTTTTTTTTGAAGGGAAAGACTCCACAAATACAAAATTTGTGGATAACTCATGGAATTACCAGGGACAAAGTTAGCAGTCCGGCGCAGTTTATGCAGGGTCGAAGGCCCTCTCCTAATTTTTCTCAGGGTCGAAAATTTTTCAAAAAAAAAAAAAAAAAATTCTTCTTATGAAATGATAGAAATCTTTCTCGATCATAATACACCTAATGAAAAATTTTATTGAAAACTTAGGAATTTTGCGTCCCAAATTAGCGGTCTCGCGAGTTTTCGCACTGGCAATTCCGCCCCTTTGAGCCCCATATTTTAGCCAATTCTAGTGTATTAATCGAAAAATCAAAAAATATTTCGCTAGCACCTCCATTTTTTTTAACGAATGAGTACAGAAGCCACCCATTTACTGATTTCAACTATCCAATGCGTGGTTAAAAATTTGGGAATTTTGCCAATTTTACCAAAATTTAAAAAATGCAAATTTCCAAAAAGGGGCCGAGTAAAAGACGACATTCCTGGGACTAAAGTAAAACTGTCTCTGTTCATTAGTCACATCCCCCGGAACTTTCATTTTTTGCTTTCCCCCTTTGAATTTTTATTCTTAAAAAAAAAAAGAGATTTATTGTTTTTGGACTACTGCATTTGTGTAGAAATGGGAAAATAATATCAGTGCACTTGGGAAAGAATATTAGACTCACCAGTTGACGGTATTTGGACGGGGGGGTGTTTGTTTATTTTGGCTTAGGCAAAAACAAAAATTCTTACTTTGAGTCAAAATTTAAGGGACTTTTTATTGTGAAACAATCAAAATCATTCAAATTTTTGTAATATGTCTTTTCCCTTCTATAAATGAAACCAGGAAAACTAAATACAACCAAAACCATACGAAAATACAGTGCAAAGCGCGTTTTAAACCCAAAATCCGTCATTTTTTTTTTCATTAAGCACTGTGTGGCCGGATTTTTTTTTTACTGTGCACAGACCCCATAACACATTCTTTCAATGTAGGCCACCAGCTTTCTTTGCTAGATTTGAAGGCCTAGAATTTATGCAAAATAATACTCAATAACCCCCGGTGCTAAGACAAAATGTACGTCGGAACCCGAATGGGTTTTAAATTAATTCCATGTTTGAGTCGACCAATTCTCGTTTATTTCATAAAAGTCTTCCTTTTTATCAAAGGGGAACAAGAAAAAGGCCCCCTTCAACTATTTCAATACCTTATAAAATAAACAATTTGGGGAAAACTGGCCCCAAATTTTACACAAAAATTTAAAAAAAACAATGAAAACTTTTCCCGTCACTAAAAAAAACATTACCCCTGTTCTTAGCTGTCCCCCGGGGCCCCTTTCCCATATTTCACTTCTTTTTTCCCTTTTGAATTCTTATTCACAAAAAATAGATTTTTTTCTATTTCTTAGATAATAAATTTTTCTTTCTGCTAAAACTGCCACCCTACTTCAAGCCTTACAGTTTCTATCTTGTTGAAGCTTCCTTCACACAATTTCCCAATATGATTCTTAGTTCTGGGATTTTCCCTGTAGATGCCGTCCTTTCCAAATTACATTGTCAAATGCTCCAAAATTCAGAACACCATACCCGACCTGATCCCTTCCCCTTCTTCTCCCTTTATTTTTTCCTTTTACTTCCTTTTTTTTCCTTTCTTTTCCTAAATGGGGTTTTGTCCTTCATCCCCCCCCCCCCCGTTTTCGGTCCTTTCCTTAGACCACCCCCTCCTCTTCTACTATCCTACCCCCCCATTTCTAACACTTCTATTGCCTCCCCTTTAACCTTTATCCCCTTTCTATCTCTTGTCCTTAACTACTATCATTTCTACTACTACTACTACTAACTATAAACTACTACTACTACTACCACAATCAGCATTATCACTATAAATAACAAAAAGGCACAATACCGTGACTGGAATGATACACAAATAACCCGCACATAAAAGAGAGAAGCTTACAACGACGTTTCGGTCCGACTTGGACCATTTACAAAGTCGCACAGTGTGACTTTGTAAATCGTCCAAGTCGGACCGAAACGTCGTCGTAAGCTTCTCTCTTTTATGTGCGGGTTATTTGTGTATTACCACTATCACCACTACTACTACTACCAGCATTACCACTACTACTTTTTCTTCCTCTCTTTGCCCTATCCTAGTTCCCCTTGCCTATATATACTGGCTCACTCACTCGTGTTAGTTTGACTTTGTAAATGGTCCAAGTCAGACCAAAACGTAATCTTAAACTTCTCTCTCCTAGGTGTGGGTTATTTGTGTACTATTCCAGTCAAGGTATTGTGCCTATTTGTTCTTTATAACCAAGAATAATTGGTCATGGTTTACAGCATCCCAATAATGGAATCAGGCCCACTAAAACCAGGGGGAATTAGTACTTACTCAGCGCGAACGAAAATTTTTGTCGAAAAATTCACAAACTGAGTTAATCTTATAGAAAAATAGCTTAACTCTCTGGCAACACAATGGTACCAGAATCATTGTTCTACGACATTCCTACAAGGAATTATGGTCATTTAAAAACACCTAGGGTTACGTCACCACCCGCGGCAGGTGTGCTCACCTGTCCTCAATTTTTTTTTTCCGTTTTTTTTTTTCGTGTATTTATTGTATTATTCTTTCTAAGATAATAATTGACGATTTGGCATCATAATACATTGGGCGGGATTTATACGTAGAGTTCCAACCAACCAGGAACCTCCCGACACCATTTTGCTGACGTCATGGAAAATTCCAGTCTCGGGGTGGCCGGGGAATATGGCTCAATATAACGCTATTATAGCTTCTACGGCTTATTTATCTATCACAATTGATCTAATATGACATAATAAACAATATAAATAACAAAGAAATATGGTAAATACTCCAGAATGAATAATATATGGCATATTCCCAGAGCGCTCCATCGGGTATAATAGATTCCCATTCTCAGAGAGGGGCTTCCATTCTCTTTCTCTCACCTCCAGGGTCCTTATATTAAAGAAAACTAACATGGGTAACTATGATATACACTCGTAATGCAGTATAAGACTGAGAAAAATGTTATTTTCTCGAAAAATAAAAAAAATAGGTGGTCCGGCTGTTTCGCGGATTATCTCGGAAGTAAGTTATTCACATATATGAGCCAGTAAATTCGTTAATAATAGCAGGAATGTAATGAAATTCACAGAGAACATAAAGGAAAGATTGTTTTACAAGCTAACGGTTTGTTTTTTGAGATATCATAATTTGTTTTTGATTTATGTGAGGGCAAAAGTCAAATATTTGGCTGAAAGTCAAAACCATACAAAATTTTATTTTTTTTAAGAATGAAGAAAGGATAAATTACAGAACATCTAACCGCTAGAGATACAGTTTAGCATTGTTTTATGCGTAGATAATGCCAAAACAACTTCTCCAAGTCCCATGTCGAAGTTACTGTTAAAATATGTATGATTATTAGTAAATAATTTTTTCTCAGTTGTTTTTTGAGCTATCTTATTGAAACTTGGTCACATACTATTGAAAGGTGCTTCTTTACGTAAAAAAAAAAAAATGAAAGAAATCGAACGAAAAATAAAAAGTTCATGTGTGAACATAAGGTTCCCCCTAAAACCCATAAAACAATCTGGGGGTTGTAGGGAGGCCTTATCTGTCCTCTGGATATTGGGAAAAATCTAATTTTTCTGCTATTTTTGATCTCAATTTCAAGCTACTGCCAGTTCTGAAAAACAATCAAAGATCATATCTAGTTTTCAATTCTAGCAAATGATACAAAGAAACAGCCAAAAAACAAAAACAAAAACTTCAAGAAAATGCCAAAAAATTTGGGCTTTTTTAAAAACCATGCACACCAGTTACAGTTTTGTTTTTCCTATCATACACCACCTCGGGCAAGAATTTTTTTTATATGGTAAAATACTCATCACACAGACTCATTCTCTCACATCTAGATAAAAATTTACCACTCTCAGCTTATCTGAGTGAGCTGGGCCCCAAGGGTTTGTACAACTATGTCGGGGAAACCCTGGCCTCAATGGCTTAGGTCTATGTAACAGACAGAAAAGGGGTTAAGTGCCAGGACATCCCATGCTTTGAAAGGAACAGATAAAAACCACCTTACCAGCCCATTATGGATGACAAGAGAATTTATTTATTGACTGGTTTAAGCATCACTTAATTCTGGAAATCATGTTTAGCTGTGCAGCAAGTCCTTGCATTCTAGGTTCTCCTCACGCTTGTTTAATTCCATACTCATCCAAAACTCTTAGTGGAGCATTGAATTAAGAGATTTAAGTGTAATTATACATGAAAAGTGATCCTGACACTTGTTGCAGCAATGAATTCACTCAGACCTGGGGATACTAGACTTCCGGTGTAAATTTAACAGTGCAGACACCATCACCCTATGTCCAGAGTTTTATAGAAAGAGGTATCTCAATAAACCTAAATGCAGGCTGGGGAAAATTAAGGCCAGGTGAGGTGAATACTTTCCTAAGTGTTCTCTCAGTTGTGAGCAGGTGCGGGATATTTGTTCGACTGGCAAAGAGGTTGCCAGGTGAGGCTTTGAAGATGTGCGGGGGAAAATGAATGAAACTCCTAGAAGACGAGGAAGAAAGAAGTCTACAAAAAATGTTTGCAGAGCTCAATACCCATATAACAAAGATGAGGGAGAATAACCAGAATAAAAACAGTTAATGCTGCAACAGTTACATTAGCAGTTCATATAACTGCTAAAGTTGCAAAACACTTCAGTAAGGAGGACCCTGGCAAAGCTAGAAACACTGCTCTGAAACAAGGTCTGGACGGTGATGATGCCTTACAGACAGCTGTTTAAAGTACTAGCATTCAAGAATTCCTCAGTACTCCAGTACAACCACTGACATCAGTGCTCCAGTACAACCACTGACATCAGTACTCCAGTACAACCACTGACATCAGTGAAAGAACCTTTGCTATCCACCTTAGCCAATAACCCACGGCCTTCCCAAAACCTCAGCCCATTTATGGCCACACCATACCTCTCTACTTTCAAAATCTTTGACATACCTGTTATTTGAACATGGTTATAAAATGCACTTCCTTAGCTTAAGCAGCATGTTACAACACGGCACCTTTCAAGGCAGGTGAAATTGCTGACCTAGTAAATGTACAGAGAACTTCACGGGGCGCATAACGGAGATAAACACCTCAATTACTGGGAGCGCTTGAGGTTCCTAAACCTGTATTCCCTGGAACGCAGGAGGAGAGATACATGATTATATACACCTGGAAAATCCTAGAGGGACTAGTACGAACTTGCACACGAAAATCACTCACTACGAAAGCAAAAGACTTGGCAGACGATGCAACATCCCCCAATGAAAAGCAGGGGTGTCACTAGCACGTTAAGAGACCATACAATAAGTGTCAGGGGCCCGAGACTGTTCAACTGCCTCCCAGCAAACCCTTAAGGGGGATTACCAACAGACCCTGGCCAGTCTTCAAGCTGGCACTGGACAAGCACCTAAAGTCAGTTCCTGATCAGCCGGGCTGTGGCTCGTACGTTTTGGGTTTTCGTGCAGCCAGCAGCAACAGCCTGGTTGATCAGGCGCTGATCCACCCGGAGGCCTGGTCACAGACCGGGCCGCGGGGGCGTTGACCCCGGAACTCTCTCCAGGTAAACTCCAGGTAATGTAAGGATAACTAAACTGACACTTTAATTTGCCACAATGAAACTTTTTTCACTGAAAATTGATAAAAATGCAAAAGTTTATGAGTCTAAGCATTAAAAACTTTTTAACATGGAAATATAAGCTGGGCAGGAATACCAAATATCAAAATTTGTAACTACTGTTTGTGTCACGGCAAACCTGGGAAATTTAACTGGCTGCTCACATTTAAAATCCATAGCAAACTTTGAATTACCCATACATGAGCCCTAGTGAACAAGCTAAAACATACCTGGTTCTAAAAACTCTACACAATTTTTTCTGGAACATGTATGAAGTTACACACCAAGTTTCAACAAATTTGGAGACAGGCAGGTGGAGACCCTCTTCAAAACTGGTCCAATTTGCTGTAGAATCACCATTTGTGAGTTTTAAATAAAAATATTAAAAAGGATGAGTAAATACTAGCGCAGGTAATAAAGATAGTACAAGGTTAATAGTACAAGTAACAAGCTTTTAAGTTTAACAACTTAAAAGCTTAGTAAAAGTGTTTTAGTTTTGGTTATTCTTACGTTTTAAAGGTAATTGAAATTTATAGTAATAAAAGGTGAAATTGGTTTATTAGAAATAAAAGGAAGTTGAAAATTTCAAAGAGGAAAAAAACCTGGAAATAAGATAATAAACCAGGATTAGAACCCTACTATACTTAGAAGATAAAAATAAAACTTGAATATTAATAGATATGGTCTTTAAATTCAAAGAATTTGGCGGTATTTTAGTCTTGTTAGAGGAACCTGTTCTGTAAATGATACAACACGAAGAATCTTACTTACTCTTGTTTAACAGTTTGTATACCGTCATTATCAGATAACCTTTGTTGAGGTAATTATTGAAATTTGAGAAGTAAAAGTATATTAGATCAAGGTGCAGTTTATGGGTGAGAAGAAATGGGTTACAATAAAATTTATTTATTACGAATCAGTAATAGAATAGTTTCTGTGAAGGGGGATTTAATTGTAATACACAATTTAGTAAGTTAGTGTGATATGAGAACTAAAGTATGTACATATCGCCCGTCACTTCCATTTAAGGTGGAATAAGTCGTAACATAGTAGGTGTACTGGAAGGTGTACCTGGAATTAAATTTACTTTGGCAGAGAATATGCGTTAAATTTAGAATTTAATTATATAGAAAAAAACTCTATAAGGTAAAAGTTTGGAAATAGTGCTGTGATTATTAGGAATTGTGAGATATTTAATGTTGATAGTTTGTGTATTAGTTGGAAGTGGGCATTTGTTAACTCTTCTGGAGCGTAAGAGTTTAGGTTTATATTCAAATTCGTAATGGTCCTATAAATTAGGTATGTTCTAGGGTTTACTTCGCCCTTTTCAGATTGCTGTTAAATTGTTTATAAAAGAGATAGAATTCACGGCTGGAATCTTATTTTTTACCTATATTATTTAGCGCGGTATTCGGTTTATTTATTGCTTTATTTTGTGAAGGGTTATTCCATATGATTTCAGGATTAGTGGGATTTTGATGTAGGCGTATTATTCTTTTTGTGTTGTTTAAGACTAGGGGTCTACCCTTTGTTAAGGCCTGATGAGTTCAAATTGTAACTTTTCTTTTATTGGGGAGTCGTCGTGCTGCAGCCGCAGCAAGCAGCAACAGGCTGTACTATATTTGCCGTCCCCTGGGCCTATGCCGAACTCCAGTGATGGCCAAATTTGCAAGTACTGCTGCAACAACATGCAAGTTAACTATAGTTACATAAAAACTGACGGTGACGACAACGAAAATGGACCTAAATATGTCAGATGAGGGACGGCATTTCAAGTACCAAGACCTGTCTGCCAGACGTGATCCAGACACAAGACGTTTTTTATTTTTTTTCCCACTAAAGGAAATACTGACCTCCTATCAACTGCACCAGTGCTTAACGGGAGGCAACATGGCAGAAATCCTGATCAACTAAATCTCAAGGAAAGACTGGTCTGTAGGACTTTTTTCGTCAGTTTGCCAAACGAGGGGAAAGATTTGAGCCTTTACAACATGTGAACGGCAATTCAAACAGCAGTTACTGCCAGACGTATAACTAGCGAATGAAATTCTCATCTTTACTGACGTTCATCTGTTGACAGTAGCATAATATCTGTACCACCTATCATATCTCCGGTCACCAGTGCAACGAGAGGGGAAAACAGGAGACATAGTCAATCAAAACAGTACAAAACTCCAAGGTATAGGACGGTTATCCCCTCCCAGTGCCAGTCGTGGGAAAGAAGGTGAAATAGCTAAATAGTCAAGGTTAATTTTTTAGTAGCTGACCCTTATTCATCTGACCAGTGTACAGGACGACAATCATAGCAGAAACAAATATATCTATAAACTCAAGGAAAGTCACGGTGGTCGTGGTGTTACTCCCTCAGTGTTTTAAAAAATGGCTGAGTTCGCAAAACAGGTCAGGAGACAACAACACGACACAACCCCCGATAAATGGAATGTGGGGGATTTGGAAGGATATAAACCATTGATTAAAACCTTTTGGTTACCAGAATGGAAAGGAGTTAGAAGATAATTGGTGAAGCCTGACTGTGTAAAGTGAGGTGGGTAGGGGAGGGTGAATAGGGGTTAAATGTAAGGGTGTTGTGAAGTTAAGCGAAAAGTGAGACAGTGAAAGGTGTTTTGAAGAGGAAATATTACTAGTAATTTCAGTGTAATTAAGCAGATAATAAGTGTACTAGGGACTGGAAAGAGATATAATATTTTGTTATAGAGTAAAAGAGCGAAGAGTGAAAATGGGCAGGCATTTGAGGGGTACGGCTGCATAATTATTTTTATATTTCTTCTTCAATTCCATTGAAGAAAGAAATCAGTCTGGGGGTTGGAAAGGTGGAATGGCGTAAAACAGAGCCCTGGAACAGTAAAAGACCATACATGTTGCCATCACTACCAGAAAACGTAAACCTCACTATCGCTGCAAGGTTATGGCAACACCGATACCCAAACAAAAAACTAGGCACACAGCTCTTATTGTTGCGCTCTTAAGTGGTGATTATCCAAAATTAATCCAGGACCTCAAACTATTGTGGACAAAGGCAAAACAGACAGATCAATGACGGCAATAATGACGGTCTTGTAGCTAGGGATGATACTTAACTCCATATGTAATGCATACATAGGTTCAATGTGAGACAATACAGACATTATTATCTCAAACACTACCAAACAGGTGCATTCACTGTACTTAAAGTATGCATGAAAACAGAAAAGGCACCTTATGTAAAATGTGTAAGGGGTGGGTGCATGATGGATGTATGTACAATTATACCAAACGGTGCCAGAATTCATTTTTGTGTGTAATAAAATGCACTTTGCACAGTTACCCCTTTAGCAGTTGATGACATTGATTTACTAATTTTAAATACAAATGACCCATTGCATATATGATATTATGATTGTTTTATGAAACAGGCGCTTCACTTTATTCATGTTAACGCAAGATCACTTCTTCAAATTGGCAGAGATTAGGATTCCTAGCTAACAAAATTAGGGCGGCAGTTATGACCATCTCTGATTCTTGGTTGGAGATACGGTGACTGGTCGACGAGTTCAAAATAGAAGGTTACAATATATAAAACGCTTCTTAATAGGAACAAAAAGGGCGGTGGAGTAGTGCCTACATTAGAAAATGACTTAGCTTACAACCAAGACCCTGATTTTTAAATAGCAATAAATGGTGATTATATGTTTGAAGTGCGCTTCCTAGACAAACCCATCTTAGTTGGAACTAGTTACCGCCCTCTACCCAGGACCAAGTCTTAGAAGACTTTTCCAGAGTCTTGTCGGCAAGTTGAATGCAATTGCGAAACAATTATACTGGCGCGACTTCATATCTGTTTTCAGCAAAAAATAACGGGCTATGCAAAAGGTATAAGCAAATTCTAGGATTAAATAGCTACACCCTACTAATTAAATAAACCAAACCGATCACCGTTCTCCAGCCACCTAATTGACCACGACTTTGCACCCGCGCTGAGAACATTAGTCAGTCAGGCGTCATTACCACAGGTCTTAGTGATCATTTCATCATTTACTGCACCAGGAAAATCACTAGGGATAGGATAGGCCTACACAGGACAATAAAAATGCAGGTCAATAAGGGAAACTTCAGTAAAGCATACACTCTGGTATATAGGCTACATACAATTGTGACTGGACAGAGATAACAAGTTTGCACGGACTTAAACGATTGCTGGGAAAAAAATCAAAACAATGTCACTACCATTCTTAATAATATTGCACCAGTTAAAGAGGTTAGGATTAAACGAAGAACTGAACCCTGGATGACTACTGAGATATTAGATAACTTTTTCTCCCTTACTACTCTCTTTACATCATTCCACCAATCGCTCCTCCTTCCCTCACCGGCTCCACTTTCCTGTAACACAAACTTCTGCAGAACACTCTAACACTACATTTTTAAACCTACCCCATACCTCTTCGACCCCATTGCCTATGCTCTCATAAGCCCATCTATCCTCCATTAGCTGTTTATATCTTACCCTAACTGCCTTCTCTTTTAGTTTATAAACCTTCACCTCTCTTCCTGATGATTTATTCTCCCTTGGTATACCATCTTCACTTTTTACTCTCAGTTGTAGCTACAACTAGGAAGTGATCTGATTATCATGTGAGACCCTCCTATAATATTTATATACCTACCATCTGACTTACGACCTGCTCGACATACGTCCACTCGACTTACGACCATTCATCTGGCAGCTGGGCTGGGCCGGCTGATGCCCACCACTGTACAATATTTGACAATACTCGCGGCGGCAATGTGTCATGCAGGCAGCATCAGTATGAGTATACCCTTCCTATCAGCGCATCATACTGTATAAACTGTACTAAACTGGACAGTACAATTTCACCTTGGCCCCTAAGATTAAGTCTTGAATCTTGCACTGGAGATTGATGGCAAGAAAGGCTCTTACTCTCGAACTCTCTATTTGTTTTCACGTTGCACATAAAACATGTTGTATCTGTCTGCCTGTATTTCTGTCTGTATCGCTGCTGTGTCTGCTTATCTGTCTGTATATAGTGTGTCAGTCTTTCTGTACTACCTGTGTGTCTGTCTTTTATGTCTACCTGTGTGTCTTTATGTCTTACCTGTGTGTCTATGTCTACCTGTGAGTCTGTCTTTCTATGTGTCTTGTCTCTCTGTCTACTTGTGTGTCTTTCTGTCTACCTCTGTCTTTCTGATTATCTGTGTGTCTTTCTTGGTCTAACCTGTGTCTTTGTATACCTGTGTCTGGCTTTAGTCTACCTGTGTCTGTCTGTGTTGTCTGTGCCTACCTGTGTGTCTGTGTTGTCTACTGTGTGTTTGTCCTTTGTCTGCTTGTCTGTCTCAAGGAGCCATCATTAAGAGTGTACTTGGTCTTGAGACCAGAGCCATATTAATAATGATAATATACAATAATAATCACTGAGGTGCCTTAAAATGTGTATAAAAGTGTTAATATTGACATTTTGCTTATTCCATCTATGATTTTTTCAAATTATTTAAAACATGCTACCACAACATATTAAATTAACAAATTGAGATAGTTTTTCTGGTCGGCTTGACATGTGAACAGGATCCGTCGTGTCAGGGCTGGTAAACAACAACAAACAACAACAACAACAATGTTTAATTTTACATTAACTCGTGAACATTCTACATTCTCAATTCTCTCTCTCATTTATTCATTTAATCTTGTGTACTAAACCTCTCACTCTACATTAAAACTACAGATATTTAAGGTAAGTAATGAGTGGACACGATATTATATATAGCTTAATAATAATAATATTAGTACATATTATTATTGTAATAATTATTATTATTAATATTATTAATTCAGGGCACTGGAGCACTGATACACTGTATAGCACTTTTGTCGGGATTTTTTGGGTTATCCTAGGTAATTTATAATATGTATGATAACTTGACTTATGTGTCCAGTGAGAGAGTGAGTGAGAGAGAGAGAGAGAGAGAGAGAAGAGAGAGAGAAGAGAGGAGAGAGAGAGTTGAGAGAGAGAGAGAGAGAGAGGATACAGAAGAGAGATACAGTGAGAGATACAAAGAGACAGCCACTATTCGGTCAGCCAACTACCCCAACCACCCACCCATCCAGCCACCCACCCATCCAGCCAAACACCCATCCAGCCACCATCCAGTCAATCACCCACCCACCCATCCAGCCACCCTCCCACCACCCATCAGCCACCCACCCACCCATCCAGCCACCCACCACCACCCACCCATCCAGACACCCACCCACCATCAAGCCACCACCCACCACCATCAACCCACCCACCCACCCACACTCCCTGGCCACAGACCACCACCATCCGGCCACCTACCGGCCAGTCAGAAGACCCGGCACCCAAGCAGCCAGTGGATAAGTATTATTACACACGTTCCAGAGTTGTTTCTCGTTACTATTAGGGTATAGGTACAAACAATTCTGACAGGATGACACTATCAGTGGTATTCTCTCCTTCCACTGTGTCGGCAAATAAATAAGATTATAGTAACATATGATACTGTATGCGATGTAAAATTTACATACAGTTTCACTACATGTATAACATTATATACAGGTTCATTAAATAATTAAAATACTACTATTAGAAGTAAATTATGTAAAAAAGAATGAAAACAATGATTGTACATTAACTTTACAGTTTTATGTAGTGTCGTTTATATAGGAAGTTTTGACATTATGCCCTACCCAATAAGTCGGCAATTTTCAAAGGTTTTCGACTTACGTCCATTCGGACTTACGACCGGTTGGTCGGAAACCAAGCTTGGTCGTTAGTCGGATGGTAGGTGTATATATTTATATATGTAAATATTACATATGTAAAGTCACTGAAAAACACTTTCCTTGAACTGCTGCAGCTTGTGGAACTTTTTAAACATGGGTATATTGCCAGTAGTGGCACTTAACTACACTCACACTCATTAAAAGAGTGTCTCTAATTGTTTGTGGGCGTTTGGGTATGTGAACTTACAAAACACTCTCCTGAGCAATTTTCTTTGAAAGCAGTGAGAGGCAGTTGTATGGAGTGTGATCACAAGGCCCAAACAGATGTGTTTGTTGTGGTTTGGTAATTTCGTGGGCGCTGGTCTATTGCAGGTGTTGCTCCTTTGTATTTGGCAGTTATTTGTCTACTGACTGACAAACAAAATTCACCATATTATGGTTTGTTGTTGGTCCTCAACTTTTTGTATATATTATAAGCATTTTAGCATGGAATATCAAGAAGATGAAAACAAAGTTTCTATGCAACCCATCTGCATGTCACATTTGTTCACTAAGTGCACATTGAGGTTGTGTCCATGACAACTGCAGGTTTAGATGGTTAATTGGTCTCTTTATTGGTTCGAGTGCAGTGTTTGCCATTTCGTTTGGTGAACTGGATGATCAAAATAGGTGTGTGAACTTCATGTTTGTCATGGCCACCGAAATGCCATGGATGTCATTTGCAGCAAAGGCTTGCACCTCACCCCTTATGATGTGCATCGCATCAAAACTTTGGCATATGTTTATGATTACCATGCACTGTGCCACACATGTCTCTGTCAGGTTTCACTTGCAAGAATCACTGAGTATGGGGGCTTTGGTGTCCGTTATCAGCATATATATATAGGCATCATTCCAAGATATGGTTCCTTCATTGTTCTAACCACATCACCAGAGATACCAATAACTTCATGGTATCTCTCAGTGTATTTACTGCCAGTATACTCAGTGATATCAAAAAGAGACCAACTTTTGCAATCACACAGTTCAATTAACTTTATACAAAGTGTTTCCTCTTGCTTGGTATTATTGCATGTATGAGAGTCTTCCTTTGAATAAATAAAAAAAACACTCGTCATTAACATGTTCCTGAAGGGATACAAATACATTGCAACATCGTTTCCAGGTACCTAAACACACTTTAATCTTGCATAACTGTCGCTTCTGTCGGCCTTGTTTTGTCTGAAAAGTGCAACAATATGTAACAGTATCAAAAACGATTCACACTGTTATGTCACTGAAACCTGGGGTGTTTGAAATCTAGGCGTTTTGGTTACCCAGTTTGTGGTGGACAGTTGCTTATTACACATTGGACAAGCATTATGTGGCAAAAAAGGTCATCTCTTGCCACATTTGTGTCTTACACTGGTGTAGCCGTGATCTTGGTGAGAGAATTGTATTTGCCATGGTGTTATACTCATAGTATGTTGGTTCCCTGACTATAATGTCCAATCAGGGGTTCATCGAAGAATAAACTGAAGCATTCCAGTTCAGTAGGCATTTTCCCAAGTGTACATGATGGCCGTATTATTCCAATTTGTGTTTCATCAAATCATGGGGACTGGAACAATTCATCACCTTCCTGCCAATCCCAGTTTTGGTCTGCCGGTGGGTCTGGATATTGAACGTGTTGTGGTTGTGCAGGTAGTGGGAGTGTGGCGTTTGGGTGAGGCTAGTTGTAGTTGTGCAGAGTCAGCAGTTGCGGTAGTAGAGTGTGTCCACTGCAGGTACACATTTACTCATGCCACCATCACTATTGCCACACACCACTGCTGCCTACTCACGTCATTTATACCATTCGTAACATATTGTCATCTTCACTATCAGGTCATGTTGTAGGGCCAATGGATGTGCTCCGAGATTTAACTTCCTTCCCCTTGGAACAGCATATGGCACACTCCAGATTGCATGCTACATCGTAATTACTGCACTTCACTGGTGAATATTCACCCTCAACTGTCGCTACTAGAGTGCTTTCCATAGATGCTGAAATCACTATCACTTTCACTGCTCCATCTGAGCCTTGTACTGGGCAAATAGTTTCCTCTTTCGTCTGGTACAGCTATGATCAGAATGAGCTGGCCCAGCACTGAGTGGAAGGTCGTGGGTTCATCTGGGTTTTCATCACTATTTACGTTATCCTGGGCACTGTTTTCAGTACAACCACTTGAAAACCATGGAATTCACTTTCAATGACACTTTCATCGCTGTTAGAAACTATCATTGGGAACAAAAAGACCTCACCAATCCGCCGAGGCGTGAGGTACTTCTTACTGCGAGGCATGGTGAAAATGGACTACCGAGATGGCATTCCACAATGCACCACTGAGTCCCAGTTTTTTCTCAGGGTGCACACCCACCACTCTAACACACATTCTCTCTCATGTAGGGTCTACAGGCTTTCTCCCGCCTGATTGAACCACTAGAAATTTACACGTATAAATACATCAGAAACAGTGGCACGTAAGCTGTATATATACGACAAAACAGTCAAAGTGGTTAAAGCATGGTGTTCTGAAAGCATCCGTATACTGTTGACATGCCTAGTGACATTTGATAAGTGTGAACTGCTCCAGCTAACCCTCCTGTATTTTGTTATCACTGTTGCAGACAACATGTCTTGTCTGTCTGTCTATCTGTATATGCCAGTCCACTCTGCTTTATATGTCTAGCTCTTGACTATCTGTCTTTCTGTTGCCTGTGTGTGCCTGGAGTTACATAACAACTCCTTGAGAATTTGTGCTATGACAAACTGTTCACAGCTTCAGTGACATTTGATAAATGGCACTAGGGGAACCTGGCTTTATTTGTCTTCACTGAAACACATATACCATTGGTCTGCCGGTCTGTCTATCTGTCTGTCATATCCTTGCTGGAATGTTTGAGTTATCCTAGTATTTTACACTATGTATAAAAACTGTATTTTGTGTAATGTGAAGAGAGACAGAGATAGTCAGGTACGTATATAGATAGAGATATAGACAGACGATATATAGAATTACAGAAATATAGACAGAGTCAGCCAAAGCCAGCTGTCCTCTTAAAAGGGAGTGTTATGCGACATGGCATCATTGCATCCCTGGTGTTTGTCACACTGCTCTAGCTGGTTCTTATTTGCAATTGTCCTCCCACAGGTATTAAGTGTTCACAGATTTTTTTAATGCTCTGCAACACTGAGCGCGTTAGACTCTTTCTTTCATATCAAAGGAAACTTGAGCTATTACACCTTATTTAAAGGAATGAAAAATAAATGTTAGATCTACATTCAGTGTTATGCGTACTAAACATAGTGTTGAGGATTTTGGCCTTAACTGCTGTGTTTTATTTATAAACTATATATAATGAACACTATAGCTGATAAAATGACAGCAAATTCGTCTACTCACGCCGCCCCTGCAGACGAGGTCTAGAAGCTGTCGACACCATCACATCATTGGGACTGGTCAAGAGATTACAATTTGTAAGTATAAATACCCTGTGGGGGTGTTATGTCCGAAAATTTACATTCGATTGATGGTGACGAAATACCTACTTGTTGGATCTAAAGTCCAACAACCTTACTGCCCGATTATAGGTTGATTACAAACTCCTTGTGACTCAAGAATTGCGCAATCCCCGATCTTACAAGAAATTCGTAAATGTACCTTGCTCTTTGTAATGTTGAGCTCTGGTGTTCTCAACACCGTTCGACAGTTATCGGCTGACTTGATAGAAGCTTGAAGTGTCCTTGGATGGTCCACGTCTTCCATTGTATAGGGAAACGCACACTGGTAAACTATGTTCCACAAGATTTGTATTTATTGTTCACAATGTATCACAAGAGAAGCTGATCACACTTTTCTTATGTGTTTGTGGTTGAGACCTTTGTTCACACTAAAACGAACGCACCAGATCAGTATCCTGGCGGCAGTGTCACTCTCCATAGAGTCAAAGATGTCTGGCCTCGCCACACGCCCCCAAGCCGTCACTGCCCTAGCACAAGAAAAAAACGCTGACCCTAGTACCTTGCATCCTTGTCACCTCCTCGATGATAGCAAGCAGACAACAAAAAAAAGAATGTTTGTTTCTTGCTGTTTAAGCTAGACAAACAATATTTTTACTATGGTAATAAAGTGGGAGCACGGATTTTCTTAATTGTCCTGCGCTATGTAAGAGATGTACTGTCTTTATAAAAATACACTTTGCAACACCGCTGCAAGGTAGCAGGGTCACTTGACTACGTGATAGCATCTGTGTCAATTACTCACTCGAGAAGGTCAAGGTAAACAAGACGCTCGCCCCTTCTGAGGGCTTGGCACTAGGGCTGAATGGGGGTGAAGGGCGCTTTTACCCCCCTCCTGGAGAAAATTTTCCACCTGGGGGGCTGCGGAGGTTCGTGCAGGGAACTATTCATCACTTACATTAATTTAGATTTTTTCTCACTCGCTCACAATGCTGCTTGTCTTTTCTGAACAGCTTTTAGTCTGTGTGGTTTTCTGGAGAATCACTAATTTTGTTGTCAACACTGTGTAATTCTAACGGCACTTGTTTATTTTTGTCCACTGATACTACACCTTTGCTCAAAACTCATACTGTCTGATGATTCCATTTGCATCAGGTATATGTCACCAAAATTTTCCAAGTGGCCCTTGGGACCTCGGACTATTGTCGATAATCACTATGTTCACCAGGTCTTAGGACTTTTTTGATTTGCAGGAAACACCAGCTCCATAGAAGTGTTCTCTCAATGAGGTGAGATAGTCTTCTCGCCAAATTTTCTCCAATGTTCAATCACTTGATTAAGGTGTTTGAATTTAGTCTGAGTTGCTCTGGTTCGAATAAGTAGGATTCCTCTATGATGTCTTTATCATTCATGGGGAGGAATAGGTTCGAGCCTTCTGCCATGGAGTAAATGAGAGGACTTAAAACACTTCTAAATTGTCAGATCATTCGGGTAACATAAGTTAGTGGTCTGTTGTGACTCTATTTTCTATTTCAGTCACAAACTGTACGGAATCTTCTAAGTCGATTCTCGACGATGAAGAGTCTCCTTTAACAAGCTTTACATTGCCGATCATTTCTTATAATCCGCCGTGCCATGGAGATTAGGGGAATGTATATCCAACGATACATCTGCAGTGATTCAGCATATGTTGTAACTTTGGTTGATCAAAAGATCTTGGCTTATATAAGCCAGACACCAGCAACATAGTTCGTTGAATTTATCTGAAATCATCAGTCTGGGACATGCCCTTCTGGCCGCAAACCTTCTGAATAATTTAATAAAGGTTCAGCAGACATGTCAGTGGCTACTTCTAGATGTATGCTCTAGTTGTAGCACACGCTGAACAAACAGGTGTACACCTTTGATGGGAACTTTGTCAATGTTTTGTTAAAATTATTGGTCCAGTTGTAATCTACACCTGTCACCTAAATGGAGGTGATATGACAAACTCTTTCAGAGGGATTGGAGGTGGGACCATGGATACGCATACACGTATCGTTAGTGACGAAAAGTAATGCTGTCCTTTATTGTTTTTTTTCACACTTTGTTCGACCTTGAGGTATCCTGTAGGATGTCGTTATGACAAAGTGTGTCAGCTACCCACCACCATGTAACACGTTACTGTGGGCGTTTTGCACATTCTGTTTTGTTAGGCAATGATTTCTTAGGATCATATTGCATGTATGCTTCTTTAGTAGTGAAGAATTATGAATTCTTCCTCGACATCTTATAATCTTTTCTGACGTCGAGATTAAAAGTCCTAAGAATTATTCATGACAGAGTTTCTTTGGGGATTTATCTTGGGTTTCTAGAAATATATATTCTGTAGAGGAAAACATCTTTCTGGATTAGTTACACCAGTTTTAATGGGTTCTAAGACATTCTATAATCAGGTTTAAGTCCTTTATGGAATTTAAAGACAAGAGCTGTAACTCTTAATAGTTTACCAAAGATGAGGATTTTGATCCCATCATTGGACTATTTCTGTTGTGTCTGACAGTATTTTACACAACTTATTCTGCTGTGTTAAAGCAGACTGTTTCTTCTGCATAATGTGATCTTTTCCGCTGAGGCCAGGTTTATTTCATTAGAGAGCCAGTTCGGTCGTGGAGCCATAATTTATTATCCACAAATTTCTGTGTGGGACACCAAGTGCAACATGTCGCTGGACTTCTCTGGGTAGAGACGCAGTGAGAAAGAGATAATTCCTGCATCTCTTTATTTCTGCTTACTCTGTTCTGCTAATGACCAACTTACTCTTATATTTCTTAACACTGGAGCCAGAACTGCACTCATTATCACTCCAGATCAAGTTTTATCCAATAGATAAGATGATCAGTTCTTTGTGATATAGCATAGACGCTAATTTTGTACGTACTTAGAGTGCTGTCAGTTCCAATTGTGGTACTGTTCTGACCTTCAAGGGTGCTACCCGGGCTTTGAAAGTAATTAGTGTACTTCCTTCACACATTACTCATGTAAAGTACAGGCCATAACCTTTGGTTGACGCATCACAGGAAACCATGTAATGTTGTAAATGTTTCCCTCTTGACCTATTTGTCTGGGGAATTTAATTTGATGAAGTTGTTTAAACTCCTTGGATATTTCCATCCCTTGCTTGAATCATTTTCTAGAGGGCCAAGATTCCATCCATCCAATTCTGAGTTTCATGCATCTTCCATATGCATTTACCTTTTATGGTAATTGGTTGAGACGAGTCCTTGAGGATTCAAGAATTGTGATACTCTGACAGTAATTACGTTTAAGTGAGTGTACTGCATGATTTATTGTTTACCTTTTGAGGACATCAAAGTATCTTCCTGTTGTGTTCCAATAAGTCCCAGCATATTGTTGCAATCAGGAATTTCAGTTTCAGGGGAAATCTTCTTTGATAACGTTCCTTAATTGCTTTGAATTTGTATTCCACATCCTTAGAGGCATATTTGCTTCTTTCATCTCCTTGTTAGCTTCTCTGTATAAGGATTTCAAATCCTCCTCTTTATTCACAGCACCTTGAAGATTGTCCACATAGAAACTTTTCTTTAAGACTTCTTTGAAGGGACTTTCAGCTTTCTTCAAATGTGTATTATAGAGTAGCTTCTAGTAAGAATGGAGAGGATGTTGCACCAAATAATACTGATTTTGAAACGATAAGTGTTCACAGGACTTTGAGGATCATGTGGATTTTCAGGCCACAAGAATCGAGTATAATCTCTATCTATTTCTTGTAGTCCTACTCTTACCTGGAGTTTACCTGGAGAGAGTTTCGGGGGTCAACGCCCCCGCGGCCCGGTCTGTGACCAGGCTCCTGGATGGTTCAGCGCCTGATCAACCTGGTGTTGCTGCTGGCTGCACGCAAACAAACGTACGAGCACAGCCGGTGATCCAGGAACTGACTTTAGGTGCTTGTCCAGTGCCAGCTTGAAGACTGCCAGGGGTCTGTTGGTAATCCCCCTTATGTGTGCTGGGAGGCAGTTGAACAGTCTCGGGCCCCTGACACTTATTGTATGGTCTCTTAACGTGCTAGTGACACCCCTGCTTTTCATTGGGGGATGGTGTATCGTCTGCCAAGTCTTTTGCTTTCGTAATGAGTGATTTCGTGTGCAAGTTCGGGACCTAGTCCCTCTAGGATTTTCCAGGTGTTATTTTAGAATCATGTATCTCTCCCTCCTGCGTTCCAGGGAATACAGGTTTAGAAACCTCAAGCGCTCCCGTGTAATTGAGGTCTGTTTTATCTCCGTTATGCGCGCGTTGAAAGTTCTTGTACATTTTCCTAGGCCGGCAATTTACCTGCCTTTGAAAGGTGTGTTAGAGTGGCAGCAATATTCCAGCTAGATGAACAAGTGACCTGAACGAGTTCATCATGGCTTGCCTCCCTAGTTTGAAGGTCTCTTTTATCATCCTGTCATTTTTTCTAGCAGATGCGTTTGATACTATGTATGTCCTTGAGGTGAGCTCCTCCGTCATAAACCTCCCAGGTCTTTGACGTTGGTTGTTTCGCTCTATTTGTAGCCAGAATTTGTTTTGTACTCTGATGAAGATTTAATTTCTCATGTTTACCATTTCTGTGTAATTGAAATTTCTCATCGTTGAACTTCATATTTGTTTTCTGCAGCCCAATGAAAGATTTGGTTGTTGTCCGCCTGGAGCCTTTGCAGTGTCTTGCAATGGTGAAGACACTGTCATGCTGATTGGGGTCATCTGCAAAGGAAGACGGTGCTTTGGCTGACATCCTTGTCTATGTCGGATATGAGGATGGGAACAAGATGAGCTAGTATGTCGCCTTGTGGCATCCAGAGAGCTTTTCACCGTTAGATGCCTCGGACTTTTACTCTGTTGAGACTACTCTCTGTGTTCTGTTAGTGGGAAATAATAGATCCATCGACCGACTTTTCCTGTTATTCCTTTAGCGCGCATTTTGTGCGCTATTACGCCATGGTCACACTTGTCGAAGCTTTTGCAAAGCTGTATATATTACAATCTGCAGTCTTTTTGGCTTCTAGTCCATTTTGGACCTTGTTCTAGTGATCCAGTAGCTGAGACAGACAGGAGCGACCTGTTCTAATCACCATGTTGCCTGGGGTTGTGTAATGATGGGTTCTAGATGGGTGTTGATCTTGTTCTTAGGGACCCTTTCAAAGAATTTTTATGTATGGGATGTTAGTGATATTGGTCTGTAGTTCTTTGCTGTTGCTTTACTGCCCCCCCCCCCCCCCCCCACCATTTGTGGAGCCGTGGGCTATGTTTTGTTTTTAGTAACTGAGGGACGGACCCCCGTGTCAATGCTCCCTCTCCATAGGAAGGATGGAAAAGGCTCGTGAATAGGGCTTCTTGCAGTCTTGATGAAACACAGAGTTCATGAGTCTGGCCTGGGGCTAGTGCTTGGGCATGTAATTTATCGCCCTGTTCGAAGTCATTTGGCGTCAGGATAACATCGGATAGGCTTGTGTTAATCAAATTTTTGTGCTATCCATAAAAATTCATTTTGATCTTCGACTCATCAGTTGGTTAGCGGTTGCTAAAAACTGAGTCATATTGGGACTTGAGTAGGCTCACTCCATTTCCTTGCTTTCACTGTGTAGGACCAATCTTGTTTAAGTTGGGGCCCCATTACTGGGCGTTGTTCTCGAATTTTGATTTGGCTTAGGAGAAGAATACTTCGGGTTTATTTCGATTTCATTTATTAGCTTTTAGTTCTTCCCGCGATTCCTGACTCCTAAAGGATTTCTTTTAGCTAAGTCTATGCTTGCTATTTTCTCTGACCAGTGTCTCACTGCGCATTTCAGATATATTGACATCTTTAGCCGCTCTGTTAATTCTTTTCGTCGCCTGTAAAGGGGAGCCCTGTCTCTTTTTTTTTTACATCACTCCCCCTTTTTTTCTTAGAGGAAAAAGCTTGTGCAACATCGAGGCCACCGAGTTAATCTTTCTGGGCATAAGTTTGGGTCTGGTTGCTTAGTATATCTTCCCAGCTTAATGGTTAGGAATTTGGGTTTTTGGTCCCACTTTATTTTTTTGTTATTGAAGTTGAATTGGTGTGCTCCCCGTGACTGTTATTTTGTCGGTCTGGGGCTCCTCGCAAAATTTCTGAACTAAATTATGTTGTGATCTGGTATATTGTTTTTGATATGGTGACATTTCTTATCAATCTATTGTTGGGGAAAAAGGGGTCTAGTGTTTTTCCCCATCTAGTGGCTCTATTATTTGGGGTTTTAAAATTAAATTTTGTGCAGAGATTTAAAGCTCGTGTGAGGGAGTTTTCATCAGAGCTGCCCCCGGGTTTATTTCTGCAACAATATTTTTTGTTTTTCCCTCCATTTTAGGTGCCTTAAGTTGAAATCCCCAGGGCAAGATGTTGGGTGCAGGAGTGGGGTTTTTGGGGGCAGTGGTAATTTTTTAACAGCTGTTCCTGGAATTTGCTGGGATTTGCCCCGGGAGGCTTGTAGACTCCCAAAAATGACTGGTTTTGGTTCTCGACCTTTACTGCTAAAATTCCACACGTTTTTTGGGCTTAAGCAGTTTGTGCAAACAGTGACTCTGCAAGACAGGCCAACCCCCCCTTTTGCCGTTCACTCTGTCACTCTGTTGGGTTTAACCTGGGGTCCCTATTTTTTGTCCCCAAGTGCCCTTTTGTGGGGCTCGGAAAGCCGCGAACATTGCCCTTTTCCCTGCAAGCATCCACGGAGAAAGGATTTTGTTTTTGTTGCTGGCTTTAGCCCTGTATATTTTCAAAAAAGGGGGAAAGTTATCGGGGCGGGTTTGGGTTTTGGTCTGGGGGGGGGGTTTTTTTTGGCATTTGATCTGTATTGTTGGTTTGGAGTGGGGGCCCTCGACTGGGTTTCCCCTCCAGGAAAGACTGGATTTGGTGTCATTTCTGCCCTTTTCCTGCCGTTTTTTTTTCCCCGGGCTTAAAAAAGCTTGGAAATATCGCCCTGAGGCATTGGGTTTTTTGCGAAATTTCATAGTACTCTCCCCAAATTCTAGTTGTGGGGTCGGTCATCAGACAGTCATTAAGACTTTCTACATCTTTATTTGTACGTGCGCGCAATTATATACAACATGTAGGGATGGTTTCAGAATCTTTTCTGACTCCATGGTGCGGGGGATAATGAGCGTTTGTCTTCAACTTTCTTCGACTATTTCCCAAAGAATTTATTGTCCAAGTTCTTGTATGATATTATCATAGCAGTCAGAACTCTGGATTCTTCCTGAGCCCTGTATTTGTGCTTTCATCTGTCCCGAAAGCCATGCGAAAATTTGCTAGGTAGATTTTGGGGTTTTTAAATTTTCCCTTGGTAACCAAACCCCAAATACTGTCCATTTTTTATATTTTAAACCGTGTCCAAATTTTGGTTATAAGTCTGAGTTCTTGTGGGCTTGGTTTATTTACTTCAATACCTATCGCACAAATCCCACAACCCTTTTAAACTGGTTCTTAAATTTTTTCCAGTAATGATAATTTTTGTTTGTGGTACATAAATCAGGGGTTTTTCCCTCGTAATTTAAGTAAAATTTTCCCACTAATAAATATGAGCTTCTTTCCCATTTTGGGGGGAAAGGGGAAACCACAAAAATCATGGGCCTCCTGCTGTTTTTCAGCAAGTGAAAATCAGGGTTTTACTTACAAAAATTTTGCAAAAAACCTGTAATAATCCTTCCAATGTTTAAAATAAATTTGGGATTTAATTGTGTCCGTCTGTATTTCGGGGACAGGCTAATTGACCTTGCTGTTTTTCCAGTGTGCAACTGTTTTTTTAATCCCGGGATCTGCCAGACTGGGGAAAAATAAACTACAAACCAACAGCTTCACGGGTTCTTTTTCCTGTTTCCTAGACCAACAGTGATTTTGGCTAGGTAATTTTCCTGTTTACCGAATTAGGGAAAAAAAAACCCAGCAAATTTTCTAACTGTATTTTGGCATAGGGTTGTTTATTAGTTTCTGCAAAAATGATCTTTTATGAAGGACCTTTGTGGGGGCCTTGATCAAATAGTGTTAGAACATTGGTTTTGTTTTAATTTTTTAGATAACTCAACTCGAGCAAATCGGGAAGAAAGTTGTTTAAACTTATCTCTACTTTTTAAAGCTGTTGCTTGGGGGACTTCCTGATTCTGTGGGAAAAGGTCTGCTGCTGTTCAGCAAAAGTTTTTAAAGGATAATGCTGTTTGATGCAAAACCCTTTAGCTTTTTTAAAACACTTCTTCAGTGACCCTTTTTTCCTCCCTTGTGTTCCCCTAAACACTTGATGCATCTTTTCAGCTGATAAAAACACGTTTTTTTTTACGTGCCTCCATTGATGTTCTTTGGTTTTTTAAAAAAAAATACTGTGTCCAATGTGTTCCACCCACAAAGAAACCTTTTTGGAGTACTTTTAAAGTGGGACAGCCCTGTTTACTGTCTATTGTTTTCCACAGCTTGTTTAAATGCCATATGGGTTTTCCCCCATTAGTGGTTTAGGGGGAAAAGTAGGTTTACTCTTTTTATACTGATTAAAGGGTTTTTTTATCCACTGGGGATTTGTGGATTCTTCATTTGTCTCGTTGTTGCATGCATGAAACAATTTTTTTGAAAAACCCTTTGCTAATTTTTCACAAGTGAAATGCGTTTTTTTGAACAAAATTTTTAAAACCCTTCAATAGTTTGGGTGAAAACTTATTTTTACAATCCCCTGATAAACCAATCACATTGTTTTTAGGTCATATTTAGCATCTAGAGACCCTTAAACTTTTGTCTAATGTAATTCAAAAATGCCTGTAATTCTGAAAAAAAAAGTTTGGGGTTTGGCTTCAAGCTTGAAAATTAAAATTTGCATGTCTAACTCTAGCCTTGTCAGAATCAAAAGTAATTGTCTGCAAAGGACACGAAAGGGGGTATTTGATAATTCCCTTTAACCACCGGGAAATGATTTAATCAGTTCATAGGGTTTCCCCCTTTCAAAAGGGACTTTTAAAGATAATTAAAATTTAACAATCTAAATCTATTTTCGGGTTCGTGAATTTACTAGGGATTAAAAACCCAAATTTAATAAATTTTTTCTTTAAATTTATGCCCTTTTGGAAAAAATAGGTAAATGACAATGTAGGAAAGTTGGTAAGGGGCCCATTTTTTGTTGTTACGGGTTTAACAGGGGGGTTGCCCACTATTTACAGTAGGTCCTGTGACAGAGTTTTGCGGAAATTTACCCTGTATCCTGTCCCCCTTTTAATTGTTGATCACAAAAGTACCCAAAAAAATTTTTAATTTCATCCTCAGAGGATTTTGTTTTTCAAAAAATTTATTTTCATAATGTGTAAAAAGCCCAAATTTTAATTTTTTTCCAGACGCTGTGTAAATAATTCAAACGTGACCTCAAATCATAAAAAAATTTGTTTGCATCTTGGTTAATCCTAGACAAAACTAAAATTAGTTTTTCAAATTGTTTTAATTTTACCCTGTAAAAGATTTGAAACTGAGTTTTAAAAACAACCCCTTTTTAATGGTATACTAAAAATTTCCCCAAACCCCAAACATTTAAAAGTTTTTTAAAAAACACTGAAATTGCTATAAACAGCTGATTTTTTTGTTTGTTTAAAGTCAGCAATAATCGGGTCAAACCTACGACCCACTAAGCTTAACCTCAGGGTCAATGACCATGAAGGGTACGGGGGTTAAAATTTTGTCTGGTGTTTAGGGCTTGTTTCCCTGTGTCAACCCGGGACCATAATGATTAATCGAAAATTAAGGGATTTATACCCCTTCCCTTCCCACTATACACTATAAATGTAAATGTTTAACTGTAATCACACGTAAAATTTTACTTACACAATTTTTAAAAATTTTTCACTGTTAAAAATATTTTTAAAAGGGCTTACATTTTTATTTAAAAGGGTTCCTTTTTTATAAAGGAAACCCCTATAAAAAAAACAAATTTTAAAAACAATCTTGTCTCTTTAATTTCTGTCTATAAACTTTAAAAAACACAAATGTGATATTACAAAAGGGAACAAACAACATCACTTGGTGTTTTTGTCTTAATCAGCAATTTTTTTTTCCCAAAAATTGGAGCATTGGGTGCGGGTTTGGGTGAGTCACCCAGCCCCTTTTTTCCCTTTGGGGTGTCCCTGGGTGGCGCCCGTTTTTTTTGGGGATTTTGGAACGCTGGGTGGCGCCCTTTTTTCTTTTGGTTGCCCATTCTTTTGGGGGGTTTGAGTCTGGAGGGACTCTTTTATACTAATTTTATAGGTAAAACATATTTTTTACAGTTTTTTTCGAAGGACCTTGGCTAATAGGTTTTTGGGTAAAATGTTATTTAAACATTTTTTGGGAAACCACGGGTTGGTCTTCCACCCGGTTCGAGCATGCCCAAATTCTGTTGAGGATTTTGGCCTTAAACCTGCTGTTTTTTATTTTAACTATAATAATGAACACTTAGCTTTTAAAGACAGAAAAATCGCCCAACACAGCCCCCCCTGCAGACGGGGTTCTAAAAGCTGCCCAAAACCCAAATCACAAAATTGGGCTGTCAAGAGATAAAATTTTTGTAAGTAAAAAATTTTCCCCTAGGGGGGTGTTATGTGGGAAAATTATTTCATTCGTTTGGGGCCCGGGACAAATTTAACCTATTTTTTGGGGACCAAAAGTCCCCCCCCTTTACTCCCCCCCCGAGATTATAGGTTGTTTACAAAACTCCTTGTGACTAAAGAATTGCACAACCCCCCCGATTTTACAAAAAAATTCGAAAACAAAACCTTGCTTTTTGAACGGGGAGCTAGGGTGTTCTCAAACACCTTCGACGGGTATCGGTGACTTGATGAAGCTGAAGTGCCCCTTGGATGCCCCAACGTTTTCCCAAATTGTCAAAGGAAAACCCCCACACTTACACTAGTTCCACAAAAATTTGTTTTTATTTTTCACAATGTATCCAAGAAAAGGGTGATAAATTTTTTCTTAAGGGTTTGGGGTTTTGAAAACACTTTGTTCACACTAACCCCCAACGCACGATCATTATCCTGGGTCGTGTCACTTCCATAGAGTCAAAGATAGTTGGCCTCGCCACACCGCCAACCCCCCCTCATGCCCTAGCAAAAAAAAAAAAAAAAACGCGGCCCTAGTCCCCTTCCCTCCTTGTACCCCCCCGATGAAGCAAAGCAAAATTTTTGTTTCTTGCTGTCTTAAGCAAAAGACAAAAATTTTTTTTTAAACTAGGGTAATAAGTGGGGGCAGGTTTTTCCCTTTTTTGCCCTTGTAAGAAGGGAGTGTACTGTCTTTTTATAAAAAACACTTTCCCAACCCCGCTGCAAGGAGAGAGGTCACTTGACTACGGGGCCATACCCATCTGTGATAAAATTACTCACTCGAGCAGTAAACAAACGCTGGGCCCTTTGAGGGCTTGGGCCCCACTCGGGCGGAAAGGGGTTTAAAGGGGGCTGATCCCCCCCTCCGGGGAAAAAATTTTTCCCCCACCCATAAAACCCACTTTTGGGTCAGTTTAACCTTTTCCCAAGGGGGGTCCTTGGCAGGGTGAAGGGGTATTGGTCTGAGGAATTAGCCCTTGTTTTTCCCCTTCCCAGATTAAAACCTAATTCCCCGGGAAAGGGGCTTACTCATCCTGTAAAAAATTCAGTAAGTTTACCAAGGTTGGCCCTCCTCGGAAATTTTTAAATGAATAAAAAAAGAAATAATAATAAAACCAAAGGTAAACACTGTATTTTTGGGGGAAAGGGGAAAAATATAAAAAAAATTTAAAATATGAATTTTATCCTATTTAAAAGAAAAATGAAAAATTAAAAAATTAAAATGTTTATTTAAAAATTCAATGCTAATATGTACAGTTAAACTCGGGGTGTCTGGTTGAGGGTTGACATGTCTTGGGAGAAATTGAAAGCCTTTAAATGATGATGTGTGGGGGTTCAAAAAGTGTTGAGTGACAACTTAACACTAGTTTTCTTAACAAGTCTAAACCTTAAATTTGTCTGCCCAGATGATAGGAACGCAGGTTTTCACCACGGGCAAAGAGGGGGGGGGGATTTTCCCTTTGCGGTTGACAAATTAATCTTTTTAGGTAAATCAAAAAATTTAAATCCCCATAACTTGTTTTTAAAGCCCTTTTTCCCTTAAACCACTGTTTCTTTATTTTCCAGATAAACCCGAGTGAGATTCCAAGCTAGAAATCAATCTCCATAAATAAGAAACAATATTTGAAAGAAAAAGGTTTATTATCTAAAAGTATAAAAATGGAAAAACAAGGGGTGAAAGGGATAAAATTTTTTTATTGTCAAAAGTGAAAACTTTTCATCCAATTTTTTCCTAGAAAGGAAACAGAGGGGTTTTACTTACAGTTGTGTGGGGGTGTGAAAAAAGTGATTAAAATGTTTGGTTTGGAGCCCCCCCAATCACCTTTCCCGGTGGGGAAAAGGGGGGGGGATACGGGACCCCAGGAATGACCCTACCCCAAAAAAAGCATGCTGCCAATCGCTATCGTTTGGGTGAACCATTGATATACACAATCGAAACTTTAAAGCTTGGTGTGGGCCCAAAGTTCCCCCCCTTTAAGAGGTTTCTAGGTAAAAAAATCAAAGGGTTTTTTATCCCCTCTTAAAAATTTAAATTTCCTTTCCCCTAAATAAAATTTAAATTTGAAGATACCCCCACAAGGGCTTTTAAAAACCCTTTTGTATGGTGGAAATATCTGGTTTCTTCAGGAAGAAGTTTTTAAAATTTTAATATACAGGAAATAGGGTGTGTGTATTTTGAGGGAGTAAGTAAAATTAAACCCATTGTAAGAAATATACTTTTTTTGTATCCTTTGGGGTACATGCTTTGGCCAAAAAAAATTTTGCTTGAGTTTTTTGCCATGTCTTTTCGATGGGCCAAGTGTTTTGGTCCTGGCAAAACATGAGCCAATTTTTAAGGAAAAAAATCCTCGGCGTATTACCTAACTGAATACCCCCATTCTACTGAATGCAAAAGCAAACAGTAAAGGGCCATTTGCCCTTTTTCTTTGTAATACTATTTTTGCATAAATTTTTATCAGTTTACAATAAAGTATTTTGCCACTGAATTATCATTGCTTAATAATCTTAAATTAACTTTAAAATCTTTCCCAAAAAATGTTCTGCAAAACCCAAGGGGGGTTTTGGGATGTTTTCACTTAATTTCTTTTTTCCCAAATTTTTTACTTTCTGTATCATTTTCAAATTAATAAATAAATAAAAAAAATTTAAAAAAAATTTAAAAAAAATTTAGGGGCAAAAAAAAAAAAAAAGTGAAAAAATGAGAAAAAGGGGTTTAGTTAAATAACCCAAAAAAATATTAAATTTTGGGAAAAAACCCCCAGGGTAAACTTTTCCTGTTAAAAGCGCCCCCGGCAACCCCCCCGGGGTGGGCCCCCCAAACCCCTGGGAAATTGCCCCAAAATCCCCCCCTTTAACCCCTAAAACTCCCCCGGGAAAATGGAAAACTTCCGGGGGAAAAAAATTAAAATTTTTCCCCCTTTTTCTTAAACCCCCTAATTTAAAACCCCCCCCTAAAATACCCAAACCCCTTACCCCCCTTTAAACCCTTTTCACCCAATGAACCCCGGGATCCCGACCCAACCCCCGAAGGGAAAAAGTTAAAATTTTCCCCAATTTCCTTGAAACAAGGGACAATGCAAGGCTTCCCGGGGGGGAAATTGTTAAGGGCTTTTTAACCCCGCAAAAAAGGGGGCCCCGGAAACCTTTTAAAAACCCACGGGTTTTTGGAAAAGGGAAAGATCCACCTTTAATGAAAAGGGGAAAAACACCCTTTTAAATTAAACTATTTTAAACATTGAAAAAGGGGGAGTGGGAAAAAATCCAACCCCTTGGGTTTAGTTTTTAAAAGTTACCTATTGTTTGGCAAAGATTTAAAAAACCCCAATTTTGAAAAATAGAAAGGGGGCCCCAAGCCCAAGGTTTTAAAATTTTTGGGGGAAAGTTTGTTGGGAAAATATTTCACAAACCCAATGTCCCAAAGGTTGAAAAAACTTTTTAAATTAAAAATGTTTTTCCGAAATTTTGGGTTCCTTGGTCAATTTTTTAAAAACTTTTCCTGGCAAACTTTCTTTTTAAAAAAATTTTCTTAAAGGGAAAATCTGGCGCTTAAGGGCCGATACCACCACAAAATGGCGAAAATGTTGGTAAAAATACTGGGGTTTCTTTTTTTTAAGTAGGCTTCCTTTAAACTTTGGTTCTGGTGAACCTTGGGGCTTAGGGATCGATCCCTTTGGTCTTTTTAGGAATTGTTTACCCGGCAAACAAGTCAGCGGCCTCAGCAACTTTCTCAAATTTTAATCAGGGTTTCTTTCTTAAAAGAATTTCGCATCTGGGGAGGAAGAGCGTCAGGAATGGGCACAACCATGAAACTTAAGAGATTCCCTAATGGGACAAAACCCCGGGGGTCTCTAATTCCAAAAAATGAAAAAACGAAAAAGTGTTACCTGTAACTATTTAAAGTTTTGGTCATGCTTTTAAAGTAGCATACCTGAAATCCCTTTTCCTTTTAAAGAAATTTTTTTGTCTTTTGGGAAGCTTTTAAAAAATTCCCCTTTTCAAGTAGGTTTTTAATTTTAAAAATGGGGATCCCGTGACAAAGTTGATAATATTCAAAGCCCGTACCAGAAAAAATAAATTTCCCAATGGGACCCCGGGGTCAGCTGGCCTTTTCCCCGAGGGGAGGCCTATTTTCAAAAACCCAATTTTGTATAAGTTTTTGTCTTATCCCCCATGAAGGGAGGTTAAATTAGGTGTGGCACTATGCAACTTGCTGTATTTATGTTTAGTTAATCCTTCCTCCCATTTTTGTTGTGTGAAAGTTATCTTTTTCTTCAAATCAAGGGGTGAAATTTTTCACCTTGCGATTTTTTCTGTTTTCCTTTAATTTTACTTTCTCTAGCTTTTTCCTCTTTCTCTCTAGCCTTTTTCCCTTTAAATTCCCTATCCCCTTTGCCCTTTTCCTCAAGTTCTCTTAATTTAAAATTGTTTTCCCCACGTTTTTGGGGGTCTCTCCTCAAGGTTCAAATCTATCATGCTCCCCTTTTTCTTTCTGTTTTTTTTTGATTTTTCTTTCAATTCAAACTCCCCCTCTTTTTCCCCCCTCTCTTCGATTCTCTTTCCCTTTTTTATCTCTTTTTCAAGGTTTCTTTTTCTCTTTCCCTTTTTTTCCTCTCCCCTCAAGATTCTCTTTCTCCTTTCTCCCTTTTCTCTTCTCCCCCAAGGTTTCTTTCTCCTTTTCTTACTCTTTCCTGGATCTTAATTAATGAAAGCTTCTAAATTTTTCCCGTTATTCCTAATTCAGTGTTCATCAAAACTGGATTCTCCTACTTGCAAAATAACTTAAACACTAGGGAAAATGAAACGATATGACTTAGAAATCGTAATGCACGATTGCAAATAAAAACCCTACCCCGGCCGGATGAAAACCCGCGGTCATAGAGTTCAAAAATCAGCCGTCGCGCTAGCCATAACAGCTAGCACAATAATTCATCCACTAGTAAATTTTTACAAAACCCTTAGGGAAAGTTAGCAACAGGCACCTGTGACACAAATGCAAGTTTTTACAGACGAATCTCCAGCTAGCGTGGCGTGACGATCTAGCTCAAGTCCCTTACTGCCGTCACATGATTAAAAAATCGAATGCACGATTGCAAATTAAACCTACCCCCGGCCGGATTGACCCGCGGTATAGAGTCTCAAAAATCCAGCCCCTCGCGCTAGCCATAGACCAGCTAGCCACAAAAAAGATTCATCCAATAGGTATATTTCTACACCATAGGAAAGTTAGCACAGGCACCCCTGTGACCACAATGGAAGTTTTTACAGACGAATCTCCAGTAGCGTGGCCGTGACGAACTCTAGCTCAAGTCCTTCACTGCCGTCAATTTACTAAGAAAAACGTAATGACACGATTGCAAATAAAACCTACCCGGCCGGGATTGAACCCCGGTCTAGAGTCTAAAAACCCCCAAACCGTCGCGCTAGCCACTGCCATTACCCCATAAGATTCATCCAACTAGGTATATTTCTACACCATAAAGGGAAAATAGACAGGCACCTCTGTGACACAAAATGCAAGTTTTTACAGACGAATCTTTCCAGCACGTGGCGTGACGAACTCTAGCTCAAGTTCCCTTTACTGCGTTACATGACTTAAAATTTGTAATGACACGATTGCAAATAAACCATACCCGGCGGTGATCCCGCGGTCATAGAAGTTTTCAAACTCCACCGTCGCGCTAGCCCCTGACCATAGCCCAATAAGGGTTCATCCCAAATAGGATATTTCTACACCATGGAAAGTTAGCACAGGCACCTCTGTGACCACAAATGCAAGTTTTTACAGACGAATCTCCAGCCCAGCGTGGCCGTGACGAACTCTAGCTCAAGTCCCTTCACTGCCGTCAACTGACTTAAGAAATCGTAATGACACGATTGCAAATAAACCCTACCCCGGCCGGGATTGAACCCGCGGTCATAGAGTCTCAAAACTCCAGCCCGTCGCGCTAGCCACTAGACCAGCTAGCCACAATAAGATTCATCCAACTAGGTATATTTCTACACCATAGGAAATTAGCAAGGCACCTCTGTGACCACAAATGCAAGTTTTTACAGACGAATCTCCAGCTAGCGTGGCCGTGACGAACTCTAGCTCAAGTCCCTTCACCCCGGCCGGGGGTATGGTTTATTTGCAATCGTGTCATTACGATTTCTTAAGTCATGTTGACGGCAGTGAAGGGGCTTGAGCTAGAGTTCGTCACGGCCACGCTAGTGGAGATTCGTCTGTAAAAACTTGCCCTTTGTGGTCACGAGGTGCCTGTGCTAACTTTCCTATGGTGTAGAAATATACCTAGTTGGATGAATCTTATTGTGGCTAGCTGGTTAGTGGCTAGCGCGACGGGCTGGAGTTTTGAGACTCTATGACCGCGGGTTCAATCCCGGGGGGGTATGGTTTATTTGCAATCGTGTCATTACGATTTCTTAAGTCATGTTGACGGCAGTGAAGGGACTTGAGCTAGAGTTTTGTCACGGCCACGCTAGCTGGAGATTCGTCTGTAAAAACTTGCATTTGTGGTCACAGAGGTGCCTGTGCTAACTTTTCCCATGGTGTAGAAATATACCTAGTTGGATGAATCTTATTGTGGCTAGCTGGTCTAGTGGCTAGCGCGACGGGCTGGAGTTTTGAGACTCAAAGACGCGGGTTCAATCCCGGCCCGGGGGGTATGGTTTTATTTGCAATCGTGTCATTACGATTTCTTAAGTCATGTTGACGGCAGTGAGGGACTTGAGCTAGAGTTCGTCGGCCACGCTAGCTGGAGATTTCTGTCTGTAAAAACTTGCATTTGTGGTCACAGAGGTTTCCTGTGCTAACTTTCCTATGGTGTAGAAATATACCTGTTGGATGAATCTTATTGTGGCTAGCTGGTCTAGTGGCTAGCGCGACGGGCTGGAGTTTTGAGACTCTATGACCGCGGTTCAATCCCGGCCGGGGGTATGGTTTATTTGCAATCGTGTCATTACGATTTCTTAAGTCATGTTGACGGCAGTGAAGGGACTTGAGCTAGAGTTCGTCACGGCCACGCTAGCTGGAGATTCGTCTGTAAAAACTTGCATTTGTGGTCACAGAGGTGCCTGTGCTAACTTTCCTATGGTGTAGAAATATACCTAGTTGGATGAATCTTATTGTGGCTAGCTGGTCTAGTGGCTAGCGCGACGGGCTGGAGTTTTGAGACTCTATGACCGCGGGTTCAATCCCGGCCGGGGGTATGGTGAAACAGATATATCAGAGAAAATGGAGGGTTCAATTCCTGCTCTGCTCAAGCTGTAAATAAATCGGAAGGTTTGATCCCTGCTTCGGTTAAACAGCATGTATGAAAGAAATCGGAGGGTTCTATGCTGGCTCCAACCAAACAGAAAGTTGAATGGCATCCCTGGACCATCCAATCTTTTCACTGACAAATGAAGAGTGTCCTACAACAGTTCCCTTGATATAATGAATAGAGCTCAGTGAAACAACTTGTCACTGGAAAATCTCGGGTCCATGGAGTCTATCCTCCAAATCGTTTCAGCTCACAACAAAGATGACAGAATTAAGTAGTATATCCTGCCTTGGGACTTAACTTACAATAAAATTGAGACTATAAAATAACCAAATCTTTAATTTTCTGTACTGTAGTCCTACCATAGAGAAATGATTACTCAGGGCAGGTGGTAACCCTCTGTGGTATGCAGCATTGAAGTTCCCAAAGGAGATTCGAGATGGAGTTGAATCTTGATTCAGTCGAGTTATCCTGGCAAGGTCGCCACTTGTGAAGGCTTGCTAAGCCCTGTAACAACTTCTGTAAGCATTACCAAGGCTGGCTCCTCCTCAGGAAAATTAATGAATAGAAAAAGAAATAATAATATAAAAGATAAACACTTTATTATTTAGGAATGAAAATATAAAACAATTAAATATGAATTTGTATCCTACTTGAAAGAAAAATTAAAAAATATAAATGATATCTGAATTCAACGCTATTATTTACAGTTAAACTCGGGTGTCTGGTTGATGTTGACACCGTCTTGTAGAAATTTTAGCCATTGCTGATGATGTGGGCGGGGGTCAAAGGTGTTGAGTGACAACCCAACGACTAGTTCTTCACAGAGTCTGTAGCCTTGAATAATCTGTCCAGATGATAGGAATGCAGGTTCTTCGCCACTGCAAAGATGAGGGGTAGTTGCCTGCAGTTGACTACATTAATCAGGTACGTAGATCAAAAAATGACGTCCTAATAATTTTGTAAAGTCCGTCTCCTCAACACTGTTTCTTTAGTTGCCAGATGACCTGAGTGACTTCCAAAGCTAGAAAGGACAAAGATTACCCCCTGCTT
>NC_069399.1:137782948-137815986 GCF_026875155.1 Cherax quadricarinatus | reverse complement strand
AGGTGGCAGCAAATGGAGAAACTTGGGAGGGGGGGGGGTTTGGAAGGAAAAGGACGAGGAGGAGGGTGTTTTCCACATTGTTTAGAAAAGCCAGTGAAAGGGAAAAAAACTAGGCAGAGACTGGAAAGGTAAAATGCAGAGGTGGAAGAAGGGAAGGAGGGGGCAAAGAAGATTTGAGCTATGGGGATTTTTTTGACTTCTGAGAAGTAAAGAGGTGATTGGTAGGTGTTGTACGAGGTCTTGTCAATACTGGGGCTTGTGAGGAAGGACACGAAGATGTGAGAACAGACTGAGGTGTTGGGTAGGGATGTCTGAGCTCAGAGCAACAAAGAATTAGATACAGGAGTGGCTATGGGAGAGGTAACCACAGAGGAGGCTGCATAAGATGGGACCCCAGAAGTGGGGGACGTTTGGAAACACGAGAATAAGAAACATGGGGCAGCCTCCTTTGGAGGCGGAGATGAGAAACTGCCATAGCATAAGGGAGACCTTCTGCCTCTTTGAGACAACGGATTTCACGCTAATTTAAGTAGACCTGGCAACAACAAGAGTACGGAGGGTGAGCCTCATGACAATTAAGGCAAGAGGGTGGTTGACTGCAAGACGTATTAGTATAAACCATACCCAGGCCGGAATTGAACCCGCAGTCAGAGAGTCTCAACTCTCTGACCGCAGGTTCAATCCCGGCCGGGGTATGGTTTGTTTGAAATCGTTGTCATTACGATTTCGTGAGTACGTATTGTATGTTCATCAGTATCACAGACGGGGCATTCAGTATAGATCTGCAATATTTTACTGGGGTGACCAAAATCGCCAGCAATTTCTACACTGTTGCGGTTTTTGGGATCACCTTTTGAACTTGAAAACTGATGTCCAGCTACATAACAGAGGATGGGAGTTCACGGCTGTGAAAGCTAATCGAGCCACATTGCAAGGGTATCAAACTCTGCCTGCAGGCAGGAAGGACATAAGTGTTACTTTGAGGTTTTGGGGGATCCCGGAGTTCCAATGTTCAAGAAAGTCATTGCCACATGTCTGGAAATTCTGTTGGACTATGGTATGGGGCACAATGACAGTTTCCCCTACAAGAATTGAGGGAATGATGTTTTTCAATAGTGATAGGAATAGTATCAATATGTGAAAGGAGAGGAAGATCATGAGCTTGGGTAGCATTCTGGACAGTGACGATGTGCATACCACTCTTGAGAGCATGAAAGGAAATATCTCTACCAACATGGTGTAGGAGCACTTTGCCAATACTATGGTAGGAAAGATGGGCAATAGAAGAAGTTGGTCTTTAAAGTAAAGAATTTAGTCCATTGTGTGGCCAAAACTGAGCGTGGAGAGGGAGTGCATAACGTGTTGGTCTTTTCCAAGTAGAACGGGAAGGTAACGAAGTAACATCATCAGGAAATTGTCATTGGCGTTTAGAAGTAGGACCAGAGTTGGTCCGACGTGGGACGGGCTGGCGATTCGAAAATTGTCGCACCATAGAGGGAGAGGCCGGAAGCATAGCCCAAGGAGGCGGAAGGTCAGACAAATCGAAGGAGTCAGTCAAGACCCTGGTACCTGAAGCTGGTGATGAAACAGCACCAGCAAGAGGTACAGTGGCATCAGGAGTGTCCAAAGAGTGGTCAAAAAATGAGGCAGGGTCAGAATGGGTGTGGTACCAGTAAGGGGCCTAGGGGTAGCAAGTTCATGGACTAGGGCTTGCATGGTTAGGTTACTTCTTTCATTTTGTTTTTAAGAAAAAAAAGAAAGAAGAAAAGAAAATAAAAAAAAAGAAAAGAAAGGGGGGAACAGGGAGGAATAGTTCCTAGGAGAAATGAAAGGGCTGGAAATCACCCTCCGTGCCCAAGAGGACCTCAACACCACAAGTAGTGTAGATGTGGCATGGAACCCGTGCCATATCCTACCCTTCATGCCAGTAAATCAGCAATCCAGGATAGCAACCTCACATCTCCCGAGCTATCTCATTGGATAAAACAGAGGGCAGCTGGATATCTGCCACAAAGCATTCCTCCTTTGGCCACCACCCCCAGAACCCGAAAGGCGGCCTCCAGAGATACACCCGTCACTCGAAAGACACCCAAAACCACCCCCCCAGAAGACTGGAGGGAATGGGATATCCCCAGGTGATACAGATTCCACGGCAAATTACATCACAGCCAAGAACCTCAACGAAATGGGATTGACCCCAGTACCCTTCCTCCTACCTAGGAACCAGTAGGCCTGTGGGAAGAATCCCAAAGGCCAAAAAGAGAAAGGGAATAAGGGAGGGACAGGGGGGGAGGAGGAGGAAAGGAAAAAGGGAAGGGATAGGGAAGGGGGGGATTGGGGGGTTGTGAGGGAAAAGTTAAACAGATAGGAGTAGCGAACAAGTATATGGTGATGATAGTTTGATTGGCAGTATGCTTGTTATGGTAGGGCCAGTGTCTAGGTCCCGCTATCCCCCCCTTTTCCCCACCCAGAAAAGTGACATGTGGCGCTCAGACCAAACAGTAATCACTTGACTCATAGCTCCCAGCACAACTGTAAAAGCCTCTGTGCTTATTCCAGTGGATATATTGGATGAAAGCTTCTCTTTTAACCAATAATAAACTTAGTCCTTTCAGCCTTGATTTCCATGTTATGCTTTTAGATAATCACCATTTCTTTCAAATATTGTACTTATCATGGAGAGTGATTTCTTAAGCAGTGGGTAACCTTTGTCTCTTTCTAGCTTGGAATGTCAGCTCAGGTCATCTGGCAACTAAAGAAACAGTGTTGAAGGAGACGGACTTTACACAAGTTATAGGACGTCATTTTTTGATCTACATACCTGATTAATGTAGTCAACTGCAGGCAACTACCCCTCATCTTTGCAGTGGCGAAGAACCTGCATTCCTATCATCTGGACAGATTATTCAAGGCTACAGACTCTGTGAAGAACTAGTCATTGGGTTGTCACTCAACACCTGTGATCCCCCCCCCACATCATCAGCAATGGCTAAAATTTCTACAAAACGGGTAACACAACCCGAAACAGATTGCCTGATTTCAACCCGGGTCTCAGTGGAATTACAGAGTGTGAATCGTTTTTTTTGTTACTGTTCATATGTTTGCACTTTCGACCAAAACAGGCCTGACAGATGCGACAGGGTTTGTAAGATAGAAATAGCGGTTTTAGGTACCTGAAAACAAGTGGTTGCTTGTATTTTTATCCTCAGGAAGCTTCTTGTTAAACCCTTTGTAGCGGTTTTCGTCTTACTAGTACATCTTTACGGTAGGGGTTTTTTTTGACGTACTAGTACGCATAATAATCGCTCTAGCGGACTCAAATCTCGCGCGGAAAAGGATGGTAGGCCTAGGTGTGAGAGAAGGGGTCTGCGTGGTCTAGTGTGCAGGTGGTAGAAAAAAAATCTGGACCAGTGGTAAGATGCATTGTGGAATTGCCCTCTTTGTAAACCAATGTTCAATCCATGACTCGCAGGTAGAAGTCCCCTCACTCCTCAGCGAATGGGGACACTTTGTTCCCAGTGGACTGTTCTAATAGTGATGAAGTGCCAGGATGATGAGTTTAGTGGTTTTAGTGAGGTTTTGACGAAACTAATGACCATAATATCGGTAATGTGAAGAAAACAGAGAACCAGAGGCCTTCCTCCTCTGGTGTGGGCCCTCGTGTCTCGTTCAGTTGTTCCTGAACCCCAAGGAGGAAACAGAGTTATGTTTTCCTACGCACCAGACTGATGAGAGCATGGGGTATGATAGTGATAAGTGAATAGAATACAAGCTCTTCAATAGTTTCCAGTAGTGTTGTGAAGTGCAATATTCCAGTGAAGCGCAGTATATACGACGATATATGCGCTCTGGAAGTGTGCCAAATATGTTTTACCACGGGAATGGAGTGTATCTCGGTGTACAATCACAATGGACTTACAACTGGAAACAGACAGTGAAAATGACGAAGATACTGTTCATTTGGGATGGAAAATGTGCATGGTGGTAGTGGTTTGCGGCGATTGAGGCACGCAGTGGGCAATGCTCGCCACCCACGCTGCCACCACGCGCTGCATAAAGATGATCTAGAACAATAGGCACCAACCCCCACTCCCCCACCAAACCTGCTCCACAACCCACAACCTCCACAACCACTACCTCCAACCACAACCTCACAAACCACAACCTCCCAACCAAACTCAAAACCACAACCACCTGTCATTGTACAGTACCACAGCGACACGCACTGGGATTGGCAGGAAGCTGCCAATTTGGTTAAATCACCAACAGTTTGATGGCAGCAAGGGAATACGGCATCTTGTGTACCTTATAGGAACATGCCACTGAAATGGGAATGTTTAGAGTTAGTCTTTGAGAAACTTGATGAAAGAGTCGTGTCATGGGAAAGCAAAAAATACTACGAGTACACCAAGGCAATAACACAATACTTTCACCAAATCACGTCTACCCAAAGGGAAGGAGGCAACTGTGGCTGAGACGTACTTTTCTTTGCCACAATCATGCTTATGCACATGTGTATAAGCACAAAGTGAAATCTTACTTGGTCAACAGACCCCTGTTGCAACACCAGGTTTCAGTGTTATATGCCAGTGAATCCGTTTGTGCCTAATGGTACGTATGCTTCATCTTCTCAGATAAAACCAGGCCTTTGACAGAAAATGACAGGTTATACGAAGATTAGGAATGTGTTTGTGTATCTGAAACAGAATTCAGTTATCATTTTTATTTTTTTTCCCCCCCCCTTTTCAGGAAGCTTGTAAGTGCGTGTCTTTGATTCTGTTCAAAGGAAGGACTCTCTTTCAAGCAGTTACATTACCAGCAAGAGGGAACGCTTTGGTTATCAAAGTTGTTTGTGCTTTTTGATTGTACAGTGGTCTTTAGTATTGGATATTTATTGTGTACAATGGAAGTATACATTGACAAATACCAGGAAGTTATTGGGCATATAGGTGTGTGGTTAGAAACAATGTGATCGAACCCTACCTGGTATAAGGGGCTTTATAGCTATACAGCTAACTGGTACACAAGCCCCTCATCTCAGTGATTTTTGGATCGTGATCTCATGAAAGATGTGTGTGGCACTGTGCATGCAAATCGAAAACATATGCCAGGTTTGAGCTGGGGCACTCGCCCCCCAAAAGGTGCGTGAGGTGAAGGGGTGCACGTGTGCTGCAATGACATCATGGCATTTCCGGTGGATGACACCGAGATGTCACCACTGTTGTCATTCAATTCACCCTAATGAAATGGCAGACAGTGGCAGGGCAGCATAGAGAGAGAAATGAACCCATTCTAAAACCGGCAGCTGTGATTGATTACAACCTTCAACATGCGGTCAGTGGAAATGGTGACATGAGATTGGTTGATGATTGTGTTGCAGAGTTTAAGTGGCTAATCAAATGTTTTTTTTCATCTTCTGGACATTCTATGCTCAATGCTTAAATATGTCTAGATGAGCACCAGAAACAAACACAGTACGGCGAATTTGTGTGTCTGTCATCAGACAATAGTATTCTAGTACCAAGGAAATGCACTGAATTGACCGCCCACCAAATTATCATCAACTACCTGCTCGTCTGAAGCATGTTGATCACTTCTGGTAAAACTGCGCTACTGCTTTGAAGATAAAGGTCAGAAGAGGTTGGTACGTCATGTTCACATACAAAAAAAACGCCACAACACGCAGAGAACTAGTTTATGTGTTGAGGAGTGCTAACTCCACTGTGCATGAACCATGTTTCATGACTGCCACAGGCTGAAGAACTTCTAAAACATGTCCTGTGACTGTATATGTGTATATTTACACTATAGAAAATAGTAATAAACAACATTTATATTGTTTGTTTGGGTAATATTTTTCTGTAAACAAATTAATGACACAGTGTTTAAGCCCTTTTTGAGTAGTATTGAATAAAAGAAATAACTTACAAAATACTGGATCATGTTAGGCCTAGAGAGCCATAAAGTTACTCAGAAAAGATAAATTGAAATATAATTGAAAAAATAAGTACATAAAAAAAGTAAAATGAAAATACCGGGTGCCGGCAGTCGGGCGATGTTACCATTTGTTGTTCCAATTTTGGCAAATTTCCCACTCATACTCTCACGGTAAGTATTGACGTTAAAATTTTTGGTTTAGCTATACTGTTTAGAAAAAAATATTAATTATTTTTTCTAGGGAAAAATAATTTTTTTTTTTTTTGAAATGTGGCCGACCCTAGAACGAGTTGCGGAGAGGGACTGTCGGACCCTCTAAGGGGGTTACTTGAGAGTTTTTTATTTTATTCAAGGAAGACTATCAATCAAGCAATATATACAACGCAAGAAGGAAACGCTTTGGTATAAGTCTATTTGTTACTGTGTGATTGCAAAAGTGGTCTCGTTTTGGATATCACTGAGTATACTGGCAGTAACTACATTGTGAGATACCAGGAAGTTATTGAGGTATCTATCTGTGTGTGGTTTAGAACAAATGATGGAACCATATCTTGGTAAGGTAGGCATATATTATATGCTGATACTGTGTACACAAAAACCCTACTCTAGTGATGTCTTGCAAGGGTAACTGAAAGACTATGTGTGCACAGTGCTTGGTATTCATAACATATGCCAAAGTTTGATGCTAGCACTCATAGGGTGAGGTGCAAGCAGGTGCTTGCCATAGACATAATGGCATTTCGGTGGATGACATAACATGATGTCACACACATTTGTTGACCTCAGTTCACCCAAAACGAAATGGCACACACTGCACTCCACAAAGATGAGACAATGAAACCATTCTAAAACCTGCAGTGGTCATGGACATATCACCTCAATATGCACTATGTGAACAAATGTGAATGCAAATTTGGGATTGTTTGAGTGCTGTACTAGTGTTATAGTGGATATATGAAACTTTTTTCACGCTTATGGATACTTTCCATGCTAATTGCTTATAAATATATACAAGTTGAAGGCAACCAACAACAAACCAAAATATGGTGAATTTTGTTTGTCAGTCAGGTAGACAATAACATGCCTAATACCAAGGGACACCTGCAAGTAGACCAGCGCACACGAAGTTACAACACACACCATCTTGTTGAGGGCCTTAATTGACATTGTGATCACTACTCCATACAAACATGCCTACCTACTGCTTTCTAGAAAAGGCTACAGGAGTTGGAGTGTTTTGTATGTGGCCACACCCCCATACCCCCCCAAAAATAAGCCCACAAACATGCAGGAGCACTCGTTTTACGTGTGAGGAGTGTTTTAGAAGCCACTCTGCATAATACCATGTTTCAAAAGTACCACAAGCTGCAGCAGTTCTAGGTAAGTTGTTACAGTGATCTTTAATATGTATATATATACATATGTGTATATATATCTATATATATATATATAGATAATATATATTATCTAATATATATATATTTATATATATTATACCCTACTAATCCACGCTCTTACGACCAAGCTTCGCGTTCCCGACCAGAACCGGTCGATAAGGTAGAATTGGAACGTAAGTCGACTTTAAAATTGCAGACATATTGGAGTTGGGCATATGTCAAAACTTTCCTATATAAACTACCTACATAATACTGTTGTAATGTACAATCATTATTTCATTCTTTTTACATTAATTTACTTCTATTGTTGTATTTTATTATTTATGTACTGGATATAAATTGTATACAATGGCTACGTGAACTGTATTGTAAATATTTACATGCATACAGTTTCATATGTTACTATAGCTTAATTTATATATTGTTCGACTACAGTGATGGAAAGAGGAGAATACCCTGATAGTGTCTTCCTTGGAAGAATGTTGTGTAACCTTATCACCGTAAGCGTAACGAGAACAAACTCTGGAACGTGCTTGTAAATACGTATCCGCTGGCTCGGCTCGGGTGTCGGTCGTGGGTGGTTAAGATGGGTAGGTGGCCGCGCGTGGGGGAGTGGGTATGGGTCTCTGGATGGGTGGGTGAGCTGGAGTGGTGGGTGGATGGGTAGGATGGCTTAAGATGGGTAGGTGGCTAGTATAGGTGGTGATGGGTGGGTGGCTGGATGGGTGGCAAGATGGCTATATGGTGTGGGTGGGTGGGTGGGTGGGGGTGGGTGGGTAGTTGGTGTTGGGTGCTGGATGTTATGGCGTGGCGATGGCTGGATGGGTGGTTGGTAGTTGGATGACCGAAGGTGGCTGCTCGCTTTGTATATTCTCGTATTGTCTCTCTGTATCTGTTCTCTCTGCTATATGTCTCTCTGTATCTGTATCTCTGTGTCTGTCTCTCTGTATCTGGCTCTCTGTTTCTCTTCTCTCTGTATCTCTCTCTCTCTAATCTCTGGCACATATAAGTCAAGTTATCTTACATATTTTAATACCTAGGTATAACCAAAAAATCCTAGACGACAAGAGCTATACATTGGATCTGGGACTCCAATCGCCCTGAATTAATAATAATATTTATAAATAATATTCATACTATACAATAATAATATGTACTAATAATTACTTTTTTTATTCTTTTTTTATTATCAACACCGGACGATTCCACCAAGCAGGTGCCCACGAAAGAAAAAACTGTCACCATCATTCACTCCATCACTGTCTTGCCAGAAGGGTATCGCTTTACACTAAGTTTTTAAACTGCAACATTAAACAACCATCCTTCAGAGTGCAGGACTGTACTTCAATCTCCAGGACTCAAGTCCGGCCCTGCGTTTCCTGAATCCCTTCATCATGTTACTTTGCTCACCCTCCAACCGAACATCATAGTATTAACAAACCAGTTGTCTCCATCACTCTATCTCTCTCACGCTCAGCATGCCTGCTGGAAGCTCCCAAGCCCCTCGCACACACAACACCTTACCCCCTCCCTCCAACTAATATTAAATTATTATTATTATTAACGCTATAATATAATAATCGTGTTCCATATTACTTACCTTAAAATATCTGTAGTTTTAATGTAGAGTGTTGAGGTGAGTAAACAAGATCTAAATGAAAAATGAGAGAAGAGGAATGAGAATGGAGAATGTTCACGACGTTAGGTAAACAAACGTTTGTGTTGTTGTTACCAGCCAGCATGAACGGTTCATGTTCACTGTCAAGCCGACCAGAAATACTTCTCATATTTGTTAATTTATATGTTGTTGGAGCATGTTTTTATATACTTTGAAATAAAACTCATAGATGGATTAAGCAAAAAGGGTATATATTAACTCTTTATACACATTTCATGCACCTCAAGTGATTATTATTGTTAATTATCTTTACTTAATATGGCGTCTTCATGGACAAGTACATCTTAATGAGTGGCTCGGAGACAGACAAGCAGACAAAAGACAACACAAAGGTAGACGGACACAGACACTCAGGTAGGGACACAGACAGACACAGGTAGACATAAAGCAAGACACAGGTAGACAAAGACAGACACAGGTAGAGATAAGACAGAGGTAGACGAAAGACAACAGGTAACGACAGAGAGACAGAACACAGAACGACAGAATCCAGGTAGACATAGACACACAAGGCTAGACTAAAGGTCATGCGGTAGATAGAAAGATAGACACACAGGAGTCATAAAGACAGAAACACGGTAGACAGAAAGACACACAGGTAGACTGAAAAGAACAGACATACTAGGTAGACAGACAGATAAGCAGACACACAGTGATACAGACAGATATACAGGCAGGAACAGATCAGGGACAGGTTTATGTAAGCAACAATTTGAAAAACAAATAGTGAGTTCGAGGAGTAACGAGCATTTATTGCCACAATTCCATGTGCAAAGATTTCAGACTGAATCTTAAGGGGCCATGGTTGAAAATTACTGTCAGTTAGTACACGTTAATACAGTATGATGCTGCTGATAGGACAGGGTATCAAATGATTCTGCCTGCCATGACACATTGCCGCCGCGAGTATGTCAATGATTGTACATGGTGTGGCATCAGCCAGACCCAGCCAGTGCCAGATGCGTGGTCGTATTCGTGTGGAAGTGGACGTTAGTCAAGCAGGTCGTAAGTTGGATGGTAGGTGTGTGTCTATGTATGTTTATTTATTTAGTTATGTATGTATAATTTGTGCACACTTACAGAGTAACAAAAAAATACAGATAAGAGCAGCATGCACAAGCAACTTATACTATGCATAGAGTAGGTGAGCTTAAAATTAACTTAAGATTAACTAAGCATGATGAAATCAGTGAAAAATTTAATGTAAATGATTACTTTAAGCACAAGTGAGTATTACAAGACAGGTATATGGTTGCATGCAGTGTTGTAATTCAGTAGATGGGTGTATTATGTTAGTGTAGTGAATGTAAAAAATATAAAGTTTGATGGGTTTAAGGTTTAACAGTTATGTGATCTAATTGTGATGAATACATTTAAGATATACAATTTATAAGGTTCAGTTATTCAGCTATTTTTTGGAGTCTTTGGGTGAGTAGAAGTGATCTTTGAGAAGAGACTGAATTTATAAACAGGTTGTGTTTCTGTTTATATTTACAGTAATGCAATTCCAAGATTTTAGGGCCTCTTATGTGCATTGAGTTTTAGCATAGCGTGAGATGGACACGAGGAATATCAAGATGTGATATGTGCCTTGTGTTGATGTATAGTCATGTGTCTGTTGAGGTTGAGCAAGAGATGATTGTGGGGGGGTTAATATCTAGAGTTGTGTGTGTCTTTGTATGTAATAGGTGCAGTAGTAAGTATGGATGTTTTGTATGGTGAGTAGGGTGAGTGTATTGAGATTTTGGATGGTGGAGTGTGCTGCCTTAGTGAGAATTTGTTATCATCTAACTGCAGCCTTTTGTTGGGTATTTAGTGAGATCTGAGTATGGGTACGTGTGTGTGGAGCCACCATGCACAAATCCATGGTAGAGATGGTGGTAAATAAGAGAGTGATATAGGGCAGGAAGGCTTGACGATGGAGCATAGTACCGTATCTTCGATAGTATGCCTACACGTCTTGGAAATTTTCTTGAAATCTGGTTGTATATGTGTATGAAATTTGAAGACTATTATCAAGGTGGATTTCAAAGAATTTTCCTGGTTTGCTTGTTATAGAGTGATCCGTTTATCATTATGTTAGAGGGAATCTGATCTCGCTCATGTTACCAAAACTGAATTGGAAGTAGGTTTTGTCAATGGTTAGTGTACAGTTGAGTTGTTAGTACTCATATATAGGTAGATTATTTTCTGTAATTCGGTATTTACAGCTATTGGCTAGCGCTGGAACTGGGCTGGGAGGTGTGAAGACGTTGTGTGTCATCAGCAAATAGTGTGGGTTTGAGTAATTGAGAAGCATTGGGTAGATCGTCATTTTATATAGGAGAAGAGATGAGGGCCAAGGAACACTTTCCCTGTGGGACACCAACTGTAATTGGTTTGTGCCAGCAGAGTCTTGACCCCATTTCGGTACACATATTGGTTCTTGTTTGCTGAGTATGACTTTGAGGTAGTTGAGGAGTGCATCTTATACCATAGGGTGTTATTGTACAGTGGAGCAAAGTCATGGTCAACTGTATCAAAAGCTTTCGTATCAATGAAGAAACCCAGTGGTGACTTCTTTTTTCTCTATTGCAGTAGTATATAGGTTCTAGCTTGTGTTATATTGAATCATTAGTATTTTTATTAGGCCTGAAATCCAAAATGGCAGGGGTGGAAGTATGTTTTGGCGGAGATAATGTAGGAGTAGATTTCGTTTATGAATTAATTTTTCTTAGATTTGAGAGAGGGTGTAAGTTGGATATTGGCCTATGTTATTCAACTATGTTTGGTCTCATCCTGCGGCGTGGATCGGGGTGACCCTGCGATTTTGAGTAATGTAGGGAGGTGGAGGATCAATGAGCATTTGTTTAAAGAGTGTTGCAATGATTGGTGAAGTCACTTGTGACACTTTTTTTGTTATAAAGGGGGTACAGGTATTAAATCTACTGCATGTAGCTTTTTAGTGCGTTGATAAATAAGGGCGAGAACTCCTCCGTATGGGTTAGTCGGAGCTAGAGTACAGTAGTGATTCGGAGTATAGTGCAGTGTGGTAGGTCATTTGGTGGGGGTATCTGAGCTTGGGGATTTTATTGGCAAAGGTTTTGTCTATAGTGGAGAAGAACATCTTTGATGTCTGTTTGATGTTTCTGTTGGTGGGAGTTGGGGTTCATTCTGGGGGGGGGCGGGTGGGGGATTTTGCAAATTTTATGCGCTATTCGTGATATCTTTTTTGTTCCCAGAATTTCTGATAGGGTTTCTCCAGGTCTTTTTTATATCACCTCGTAAGTTGGAAATATGTTCTTCATAATACATATTTGTTTGCCCTTCTTATCCAGTCTGGTTAGGATGAGAGTAAAAGTTTGTTGGTCTCTGGTTATGTGACCCATTCTGTACTGTTTTTCATATAGGTGGTTGTATTTTGGATTTGAGATATTGATGGTGTGGTTAGCCAGGGAATGTTCAGTCTCTGTAGCTGTCATCTGCTTAGTTTTTTTTAGGGCAGTGCTTGTTTTAGAGGTGTGAGTCTTGTTTAGAAAATTATTAATACATCGTCAATATCTGTATTGATTTCTAGGCTCAGTGTGCCAATCAATGTTTGCTAATGCTGATGTGAAGTTATTATTGTCTGCCTCATTGTGAAGTATGAAGGTGACTTTAGCTAGTGTCTTGGGGTTAATTTACCAAGAGTTGTTATGAGGAAAGTAGGGTAGTGGTCTGTGGTATTTCTCGGTAATTATGCTGATTTAATGGGTTATTGGTGTTGCGTCCTAGATGTGGTCAAGTAGGAATACACTAGTCTTCTGTAAATCTTGTAGGTTGTGTTACTGTTGGTAGCAACATACGTTACTCATCTTGTGTTTGTGAATTCAGATAAGTGTGGGTCCTGGATCTTGCAGGGATATTTATATGAAGTCACATGAGTAGTAGTAAGTGATCTTTGTTCATGGGCATCAGTTATCATATTTCCTAGGTTTGACTAAATTGGCTAATGTTTGATGTGGTAACTCTGTAGATGTTTAGCAATGTGAGAGGTTTCTCGTAGGTCAATTGGATTTGGATGTGGCTTTATACGTATCCCCCAATGTTAATCTATTGTGCAATATAGTGATACATTCTAGTTGGTATATGAGTAGTATATGGCTTGTGCCACCCCATGTTGGTCTGGCCTACAGTTGTGTATGGCTGTGTAACCAGGAATGGTTTAGACATCTGTTGTATCTGGCGTTAGCCACGGTTTCAGTTAGTGTAATGTTGGAAATATTGGTCATGTAAGGAATTTTAGTAATCAAACAAAAGCTTTGAGTTCATAGTAATGCTGGCTTAAGGATCTGGATATTGTAGTTAAAGTAGTTATGTTGTTGTTGGCAGCTGTGAAGTGCATTTGATTGTTCTGCCAGTGTTGTAGTAATTACAGTAAAATGGTTGAGTCATTTAGTCATTTAAATAATGGATGGTTGGTATCTGGATCAAGGCTTGTAATCATAAGATTTGTATGTGACGTATTCATAGTTAGAAATTAATTATAAACCAAAGATAAAAATAGTCTTAAGCTAAAACATAGCAACTGAATTATTATAACAACTGTAAATAAATGAGATAAGGTAGTATTGTTTTTTTTTTTTTTTTTTAAGCTAAATAAGGAGGCAATATAAAGCTGGGACTAGTAAAATAATGTGATGATCAAATATTGGAAGCTTGGGGAATATGTATAGAAAATGAGAGTAGTACTATAAAAATAAATGAGTTTGGAAATATAATGCAAAAATTGTGAACTTGTTCTACTTTAGCACCTGAGATAGCAACCTTGATTATTTTTAACAATTGTGAATGTTTAAGCTAGGGTAGTTATATAAAGCTAAAAATAAAGGAGAAAATATATATAAGGGACTAAAATTAGTAATGGTAAACAAGTTAAATGGGACAGATGGTCATATGAATATAATATTGTTAGGTGTGAGTATATACGATATGATTTGAATATTAGATAAATTGAGACAGTTTTTGCACATAAAAGTAAAAAAATGAGGTAGTAGAGGTATAGCTAGCAAGTTAGTTTTGGTACATTTGCCAAAAAAGTAATTGAATATACCTTAATTGATATACATGTAAAGTGACTAATAAAAACAGATTGTGGTATAAACAAAATTAATATGGACAGTAAGAAAAAAATGCATATTAGTAATTTGGAGTAAGATTTGACTTTAATTTAAAATTATGAGAATTAATAGCAGTAAGAAAAGTTATAGAGTATTTGAGGTAGTTGGCATTAGTAGTGTACTGAAAATATAAAAATAATAATGTACAATATGATAGTAACGTACACTATATGCCAACCACGTATATATATGTATTAAGGGCACTTTGTTAATATTGTTACAGAAATGATCAGCTTTTCTAAAGGAAGTTAGAGAAATCATGTTCGTTTGTGATGCGTATATTAGTTGTCTGTGATGTTGTCCTTACTAGTTATTTTCCACATCTCGCGTGTGAACAGGATGTAATTTTTGTTTTCCTGTTTGCAAGTTTTTCATCCGCCTAACAGATGGTTTTGACCGTTTTTTTGTTAGACATCATTTATGTTCACTCCATTTTTCAATGTAATTGCTGATTTAATTAGGTCCTTTATTATATCGTATGAATGAAGTCGGACTTGTATACTGTGTTTACTTCTCCTGGTTTTCCTAACAAACGTTTTCTTTGATTTCATTGTTTTGCACGAATGACTTGTACGTGGTTCCTGCTAGTATCTGATAGCAGTTTCTTAGCACTGTGCTCCTTGTTATGTCCTAGGAATGTATACTATCTATATTTATAATATATAATATATATATATATATATATATATTAAATATATATTTGTATATATATATATATATAGAATATATATATATATATGTAGATATAGGTAAGTAAGGCTTGGTAGTCAGCATCCCAGAGGGAAAGTACTACCGTCTGCCAGATGATGTGAAACAAAACACCTGTAACTGTTTTTCATGTGGTTGGGCAGATTGCTGCGTTTCTTTTCTGTCTCATAAAACACGCTAGATAACCGGGTATATCTTGTACTCAATTACTTAACCACTTTGGTCACATTCACAGCACCAACGCACATGCATTTATTTTGAACATACATCTAGGTTTTTTCTCTTTTTTAAAAGCTCTTGTTCTTCTTTATTTCTTCTATTGTACATGGGAAGTGGAAAAGAATCTTTCCTCGTAAGCCTTGCGGTGTGTATGAGGCGACTAAATGCCGGGACCAATGGGCTAGTAACCCCCTTCGCCTGTAGTCATTTACTAAAAAGAGACGAAGAAAAACTTTCATAGTTTGAATATATTAATGGTGTCTTATTTAAATCTGTATTTACATTTCATTTCTTCAGAGATAGATTATTCCCTCCTTGTTGTCTAAACCATTTTATTTATCTGTATTTATTTATTAATTTGAAAATATACAGAGAATTACAAAGGAATAAGTAATAAGTGTAACATGCCAAAACCCCTTGTATGCAGAGCATTAGGCAGGCTTACGTTAAGTTACGATTAATTAAGCAATGAGATAATCAGTGGTAATAAATTATTGTAAACAGATAACAATTAAGCACAGATGAGTATTACAAAGAAAGGTCATAGGGTCATTTTACTGTTTTTTTTTGGGGTTTTTGTTTTTTTGGGGGATTTGCATTCAGTAGAATGGAGTATTCAGTTAGGTAATACTGCCGAGTGACTGTTCTTCAATGGCTCATGATTGACAGTGAACAGAACACTTGGCCCATTCCCATTGTAAGACATGGTCATAAACTCAAGCACACTTATTTTTGGCAAAGCATGTATCGAAGGATACAAAGAAGTATGTTCTTACAATAGGTGTAAAGTGCTTACTGCTCAAAAATACACACACTCCTATTTCCTGTATACATTATAAATCTAAAACTTCTTCCGCAGAAACAGATACTACACCATACAAAAGGAATGGTTTAGACCCTTGTGAGGAGGTATCTCCAACTTAAATTTCGATTTCAAAGGGTAAGGAATTAATTTTAGAGACGATCAAAAACCTTTGATATCACCTAGTGTGTGTGTGAGGCTGGAATAGCAACCAAGCTTTAAGTTTCGTATTGTGTATATTCAGTGTTAATCCAATTATTTCTCGGACTGGTTAAGTCATGACGTCTGGGATGATTTGGTACCTTACACGACTTTCCCAGTTTAGGTAGTTTTTCTCGATAATCTTCTTTTACTCTTGGACTATAAGTCTTGCCCTGGTATGAGGTAGTGGGGGAGTGTTGAAGGGAAATGTTCAACAGATAGGAGCTGCGAGCGAGTATATGAGTGACAACAGTCTGATTGGCTGGCATGCTGGTTAAGGTAAGGGTCAGTGTCTAGGTTCCCGTATCCCCACCCCTTTTCCCCACCTGGAAAGGTGATGAATGTGGGGCTCTGACCAAACAGTAAATCACTTGTCTCACAGGCTCCACAGAAAACTGTAAAGTAAAAGCACTTCTGCTCTATTATAGTGGATATTGAATGAAAAGCTTCACTTTTGACCAATAATAATTAGTCATTCAGCCTTGACTTTCCATGTTATGCTTTTGATTATCACCAGTTTTTAAACCTATTGTACTTATCATGGAGAGTGATTTCTCAAGCAGTGCGTTACTCTTTGTTCTTTCTAGCTTGGAAGTTCAGCTCGGATCATCTGGCAAACTAATAGAAACAGTGTTGAATAAGAGGCTTACACCACAGTTAAGGCGACGTCTTTTTTTTGACTCTAGCCCTTCTGATTAATGTAGTCAACCGCAAGGCAACTACCCTATCCTTTAGCAGGGTGAAGAACTGCATTCTATCATTGGACGACTATTCAAGGAAATGACTCTGTGAAGAACTAGTCGTTAAGTTGTCATTCAACACTTAGTGACCCCCACATTCATCAGTAACGGGCTGAATTTTCTACAATGACAAAGTGGTCAACATCAATAAGACTCCCGAGTTTAATGTTCTATTAGCCATTGAATTCAGATATCATTTATATTTTCATTTTTTCATTTTGATTTCAATTCAGGATAAAAAGTTATTATTTATTGTTGTATATGGTCATTCCTAAATAATACAGTGTTTATCTTTGAATATTATTATTCTTTTTGATTCATTAATTTTCTGAGAGGAGCAGCTTGGTAATAATTACTGAAGTTGTTACAGGAACTGAGTAAGCCTTCACCAGGCGTAATTTGGTTAGTCCTGAGGATGGGAGAACAACAAGGGTCTAATTCCTCAGACAAGAGCCTCTCACCATGCCAAGGAGCCATCCTTGAAGCGGTTAAACTTACCCAAAATGTAGATTATGTTTGTAGCATAACATGATCTGAGATTACATTTTATTTTCATTCCTTGAAATATTGTGTAATAGCTCAAGTTAGCTTGATATGAAAGATGAGTCTTACGCGCCGCGCAGTCGTGCAGAGCATTAAAACATATCTGGGAACACTTAAATACCTTGCTGGTTGCGGACAATTGAATTAAGAACCAGGCTAAGAGCCGTGTGACAAACAAGGGATTCAATGATTGCACATGTCGCATTAATACACCTCCACTTTTAAATGAGGACAGCTGGCTTTGGCTGAGTCTCTGTCTATATTTCTGTCTATCTAATATCTGTCTGTCTATCATCTTATCTATATTAACGTATCTGTCTATCTCGGTCTCTCTCTCAATGTACACATAAGTGAAGTTTTTATACATAGTGTAAAATACTATGGATATCTCAAAAATTCCAGGCAAGGATAGACAGACCAGATAGACTGTCAGTGCAGACTAAGATGCTTTATGTGTTTCAGTGAAGTCAATTAAAGACAGGGTTCCCTAGTGCACCATTTATCAAATGTCATTGAGTTTGAACAGTTGTTTTGTCATGTAGCACAATTTCTTCAAGGAGTTTGCTTATGTAACTCCAGGCCACTCAGGAAGACAGAAATAGACAGATGAGCAGAGCCACAGTACATATAAGCAGAGATGGGACATGGCAGAAAGATAGACAGACAGACAAGACATGTTGGTGTAACAGTGAATACAAATACAGGAGGGTTAGCTGGTGCAGTTAACAAATTATCAAGAGTACCAATAGGATGTAAACAGTATACGGATGCCGTGTCATTACTGCCATGACTTTAACCCTTTGACTGTTTTGGTCGATATATATAACATCTTACGTGCCACTGTTTCTTGATGCATTTATACGTGTAAACTTACTAGTGGTTCAAATCAGGCGGGTAGAAGATGGTAGACCTACATGAGAGCGAAGGTGTCTTAGTGGTGGGGTGTGCACCCTGTGAAAAAAATCTGGGACTCATTGGCTGCATTGTGGAATGCATCTCGGTAGTCTCATTTTCACCATGCCTCGCAGTAAGAAGTGCCTCACGCACTCGGCGGATTGGAGGTCTTTTGTTCCCAAGTGATAGCTTAGAACAGTGACGATAAGTGTCAGTGAAGTTGAATTCCATGAGTTTTCAAGTGGGTGTGACACAAAAAAAAAGTGCCCAGGATAACGTAGTTAGTGATGAAAACCCAGTTGACCTCACGACCTTCCACCTCAAGGTGTGGGCAGTCTCATCAGTTCAACCTGTACCAGTACGAAAGAGGAAATTACTATTTGCCATGTTACTAAGGGCTCAGATGGAGCGTGAACGTGATAGTGTAGTGATTTCAAAGCTTGGAAATCAGTTCTAGTACGACAGTGAGGAGTGAATATTCCCAGTGAAGGTGGCAGAATGTACGGAGGTAGCATGCAATATGGTAGGGTGCCATCTATGCTGTCTCCAAGGAGGAAGGAGGTAATCTCAGAGCAATCCCATGGCCCTACAACTGCCTGAGAGTGAGGTTGACAATATTGTTACGCATGGGTATAGTATAAATGACGTGAGTGAGGGCAGCAGGTGGTGGGGGCAATAGTGATTGGTGGCATGAGTAAAGTGGAACAGAGTTGGCCACGCTTACTACGACACTGTGACTCTGCACAACTCCAACTTAGCATCACCCAAGCCACACTCCACACTGCACAACTCACAACCAGTATTCAATATCCAGAACCCTCCGGCAGACCGCATCTGGATTGGCAGGAAGGTGATGAGTTTGTTCCAGTCCCTGATTTGATGAACAAATAGTGGAATACGGCCATCATTACACTTGGGAACAATGCTTCTGAACTGGAATGCTTTCAGTTATTCTTAGATGAACCCTGATGGAATCATGGTCAGGGATATACCAACATTCTATGAGTACACCATGTGCAAATACTATTATCTATCAACAGATATGGCGACACCTGAGGAAGGACCAATGCTGGCAGAGGATATTACCTGTTTTTGCCACATAGGCTTGTGCCACATTGTATAAGCATTACTGTCACACATGACGGCGGCAAACAGATTGCCTGATTTCAACCCGGGTCTCAGTGGAATTACAGAGTGTGAATCGTTTTTTTTGTTACTGTTCATATGTTTGCACTTTCGACCAAAACAGGCCTGACAGATGCGACAGGGTTTGTAAGATAGAAATAGCGGTTTTAGGTACCTGAAAACAAGTGGTTGCTTGTATTTTTATCCTCAGGAAGCTTCTTGTTAAACCCTTTGTAGCGGTTTTCGTCTTACTAGTACATCTTTACGGTAGGGGTTTTTTTTGACGTACTAGTACGCATAATAATCGCTCTAGCGGACTCAAATCTCGCGCGGAAAAGGATGGTAGGCCTAGGTGTGAGAGAAGGGGTCTGCGTGGTCTAGTGTGCAGGTGGTAGAAAAAAAATCTGGACCAGTGGTAAGATGCATTGTGGAATTGCCCTCTTTGTAAACCAATGTTCAATCCATGACTCGCAGGTAGAAGTCCCCTCACTCCTCAGCGAATGGGGACACTTTGTTCCCAGTGGACTGTTCTAATAGTGATGAAGTGCCAGGATGATGAGTTTAGTGGTTTTAGTGAGGTTTTGACGAAACTAATGACCATAATATCGGTAATGTGAAGAAAACAGAGAACCAGAGGCCTTCCTCCTCTGGTGTGGGCCCTCGTGTCTCGTTCAGTTGTTCCTGAACCCCAAGGAGGAAACAGAGTTATGTTTTCCTACGCACCAGACTGATGAGAGCATGGGGTATGATAGTGATAAGTGAATAGAATACAAGCTCTTCAATAGTTTCCAGTAGTGTTGTGAAGTGCAATATTCCAGTGAAGCGCAGTATATACGACGATATATGCGCTCTGGAAGTGTGCCAAATATGTTTTACCACGGGAATGGAGTGTATCTCGGTGTACAATCACAATGGACTTACAACTGGAAACAGACAGTGAAAATGACGAAGATACTGTTCATTTGGGATGGAAAATGTGCATGGTGGTAGTGGTTTGCGGCGATTGAGGCACGCAGTGGGCAATGCTCGCCACCCACGCTGCCACCACGCGCTGCATAAAGATGATCTAGAACAATAGGCACCAACCCCCACTCCCCCACCAAACCTGCTCCACAACCCACAACCTCCACAACCACTACCTCCAACCACAACCTCACAAACCACAACCTCCCAACCAAACTCAAAACCACAACCACCTGTCATTGTACAGTACCACAGCGACACGCACTGGGATTGGCAGGAAGCTGCCAATTTGGTTAAATCACCAACAGTTTGATGGCAGCAAGGGAATACGGCATCTTGTGTACCTTATAGGAACATGCCACTGAAATGGGAATGTTTAGAGTTAGTCTTTGAGAAACTTGATGAAAGAGTCGTGTCATGGGAAAGCAAAAAATACTACGAGTACACCAAGGCAATAACACAATACTTTCACCAAATCACGTCTACCCAAAGGGAAGGAGGCAACTGTGGCTGAGACGTACTTTTCTTTGCCACAATCATGCTTATGCACATGTGTATAAGCACAAAGTGAAATCTTACTTGGTCAACAGACCCCTGTTGCAACACCAGGTTTCAGTGTTATATGCCAGTGAATCCGTTTGTGCCTAATGGTACGTATGCTTCATCTTCTCAGATAAAACCAGGCCTTTGACAGAAAATGACAGGTTATACGAAGATTAGGAATGTGTTTGTGTATCTGAAACAGAATTCAGTTATCATTTTTATTTTTTTTCCCCCCCCCTTTTCAGGAAGCTTGTAAGTGCGTGTCTTTGATTCTGTTCAAAGGAAGGACTCTCTTTCAAGCAGTTACATTACCAGCAAGAGGGAACGCTTTGGTTATCAAAGTTGTTTGTGCTTTTTGATTGTACAGTGGTCTTTAGTATTGGATATTTATTGTGTACAATGGAAGTATACATTGACAAATACCAGGAAGTTATTGGGCATATAGGTGTGTGGTTAGAAACAATGTGATCGAACCCTACCTGGTATAAGGGGCTTTATAGCTATACAGCTAACTGGTACACAAGCCCCTCATCTCAGTGATTTTTGGATCGTGATCTCATGAAAGATGTGTGTGGCACTGTGCATGCAAATCGAAAACATATGCCAGGTTTGAGCTGGGGCACTCGCCCCCCAAAAGGTGCGTGAGGTGAAGGGGTGCACGTGTGCTGCAATGACATCATGGCATTTCCGGTGGATGACACCGAGATGTCACCACTGTTGTCATTCAATTCACCCTAATGAAATGGCAGACAGTGGCAGGGCAGCATAGAGAGAGAAATGAACCCATTCTAAAACCGGCAGCTGTGATTGATTACAACCTTCAACATGCGGTCAGTGGAAATGGTGACATGAGATTGGTTGATGATTGTGTTGCAGAGTTTAAGTGGCTAATCAAATGTTTTTTTTCATCTTCTGGACATTCTATGCTCAATGCTTAAATATGTCTAGATGAGCACCAGAAACAAACACAGTACGGCGAATTTGTGTGTCTGTCATCAGACAATAGTATTCTAGTACCAAGGAAATGCACTGAATTGACCGCCCACCAAATTATCATCAACTACCTGCTCGTCTGAAGCATGTTGATCACTTCTGGTAAAACTGCGCTACTGCTTTGAAGATAAAGGTCAGAAGAGGTTGGTACGTCATGTTCACATACAAAAAAAACGCCACAACACGCAGAGAACTAGTTTATGTGTTGAGGAGTGCTAACTCCACTGTGCATGAACCATGTTTCATGACTGCCACAGGCTGAAGAACTTCTAAAACATGTCCTGTGACTGTATATGTGTATATTTACACTATAGAAAATAGTAATAAACAACATTTATATTGTTTGTTTGGGTAATATTTTTCTGTAAACAAATTAATGACACAGTGTTTAAGCCCTTTTTGAGTAGTATTGAATAAAAGAAATAACTTACAAAATACTGGATCATGTTAGGCCTAGAGAGCCATAAAGTTACTCAGAAAAGATAAATTGAAATATAATTGAAAAAATAAGTACATAAAAAAAGTAAAATGAAAATACCGGGTGCCGGCAGTCGGGCGATGTTACCATTTGTTGTTCCAATTTTGGCAAATTTCCCACTCATACTCTCACGGTAAGTATTGACGTTAAAATTTTTGGTTTAGCTATACTGTTTAGAAAAAAATATTAATTATTTTTTCTAGGGAAAAATAATTTTTTTTTTTTTTGAAATGTGGCCGACCCTAGAACGAGTTGCGGAGAGGGACTGTCGGACCCTCTAAGGGGGTTACTTGAGAGTTTTTTATTTTATTCAAGGAAGACTATCAATCAAGCAATATATACAACGCAAGAAGGAAACGCTTTGGTATAAGTCTATTTGTTACTGTGTGATTGCAAAAGTGGTCTCGTTTTGGATATCACTGAGTATACTGGCAGTAACTACATTGTGAGATACCAGGAAGTTATTGAGGTATCTATCTGTGTGTGGTTTAGAACAAATGATGGAACCATATCTTGGTAAGGTAGGCATATATTATATGCTGATACTGTGTACACAAAAACCCTACTCTAGTGATGTCTTGCAAGGGTAACTGAAAGACTATGTGTGCACAGTGCTTGGTATTCATAACATATGCCAAAGTTTGATGCTAGCACTCATAGGGTGAGGTGCAAGCAGGTGCTTGCCATAGACATAATGGCATTTCGGTGGATGACATAACATGATGTCACACACATTTGTTGACCTCAGTTCACCCAAAACGAAATGGCACACACTGCACTCCACAAAGATGAGACAATGAAACCATTCTAAAACCTGCAGTGGTCATGGACATATCACCTCAATATGCACTATGTGAACAAATGTGAATGCAAATTTGGGATTGTTTGAGTGCTGTACTAGTGTTATAGTGGATATATGAAACTTTTTTCACGCTTATGGATACTTTCCATGCTAATTGCTTATAAATATATACAAGTTGAAGGCAACCAACAACAAACCAAAATATGGTGAATTTTGTTTGTCAGTCAGGTAGACAATAACATGCCTAATACCAAGGGACACCTGCAAGTAGACCAGCGCACACGAAGTTACAACACACACCATCTTGTTGAGGGCCTTAATTGACATTGTGATCACTACTCCATACAAACATGCCTACCTACTGCTTTCTAGAAAAGGCTACAGGAGTTGGAGTGTTTTGTATGTGGCCACACCCCCATACCCCCCCAAAAATAAGCCCACAAACATGCAGGAGCACTCGTTTTACGTGTGAGGAGTGTTTTAGAAGCCACTCTGCATAATACCATGTTTCAAAAGTACCACAAGCTGCAGCAGTTCTAGGTAAGTTGTTACAGTGATCTTTAATATGTATATATATACATATGTGTATATATATCTATATATATATATATAGATAATATATATTATCTAATATATATATATTTATATATATTATACCCTACTAATCCACGCTCTTACGACCAAGCTTCGCGTTCCCGACCAGAACCGGTCGATAAGGTAGAATTGGAACGTAAGTCGACTTTAAAATTGCAGACATATTGGAGTTGGGCATATGTCAAAACTTTCCTATATAAACTACCTACATAATACTGTTGTAATGTACAATCATTATTTCATTCTTTTTACATTAATTTACTTCTATTGTTGTATTTTATTATTTATGTACTGGATATAAATTGTATACAATGGCTACGTGAACTGTATTGTAAATATTTACATGCATACAGTTTCATATGTTACTATAGCTTAATTTATATATTGTTCGACTACAGTGATGGAAAGAGGAGAATACCCTGATAGTGTCTTCCTTGGAAGAATGTTGTGTAACCTTATCACCGTAAGCGTAACGAGAACAAACTCTGGAACGTGCTTGTAAATACGTATCCGCTGGCTCGGCTCGGGTGTCGGTCGTGGGTGGTTAAGATGGGTAGGTGGCCGCGCGTGGGGGAGTGGGTATGGGTCTCTGGATGGGTGGGTGAGCTGGAGTGGTGGGTGGATGGGTAGGATGGCTTAAGATGGGTAGGTGGCTAGTATAGGTGGTGATGGGTGGGTGGCTGGATGGGTGGCAAGATGGCTATATGGTGTGGGTGGGTGGGTGGGTGGGGGTGGGTGGGTAGTTGGTGTTGGGTGCTGGATGTTATGGCGTGGCGATGGCTGGATGGGTGGTTGGTAGTTGGATGACCGAAGGTGGCTGCTCGCTTTGTATATTCTCGTATTGTCTCTCTGTATCTGTTCTCTCTGCTATATGTCTCTCTGTATCTGTATCTCTGTGTCTGTCTCTCTGTATCTGGCTCTCTGTTTCTCTTCTCTCTGTATCTCTCTCTCTCTAATCTCTGGCACATATAAGTCAAGTTATCTTACATATTTTAATACCTAGGTATAACCAAAAAATCCTAGACGACAAGAGCTATACATTGGATCTGGGACTCCAATCGCCCTGAATTAATAATAATATTTATAAATAATATTCATACTATACAATAATAATATGTACTAATAATTACTTTTTTTATTCTTTTTTTATTATCAACACCGGACGATTCCACCAAGCAGGTGCCCACGAAAGAAAAAACTGTCACCATCATTCACTCCATCACTGTCTTGCCAGAAGGGTATCGCTTTACACTAAGTTTTTAAACTGCAACATTAAACAACCATCCTTCAGAGTGCAGGACTGTACTTCAATCTCCAGGACTCAAGTCCGGCCCTGCGTTTCCTGAATCCCTTCATCATGTTACTTTGCTCACCCTCCAACCGAACATCATAGTATTAACAAACCAGTTGTCTCCATCACTCTATCTCTCTCACGCTCAGCATGCCTGCTGGAAGCTCCCAAGCCCCTCGCACACACAACACCTTACCCCCTCCCTCCAACTAATATTAAATTATTATTATTATTAACGCTATAATATAATAATCGTGTTCCATATTACTTACCTTAAAATATCTGTAGTTTTAATGTAGAGTGTTGAGGTGAGTAAACAAGATCTAAATGAAAAATGAGAGAAGAGGAATGAGAATGGAGAATGTTCACGACGTTAGGTAAACAAACGTTTGTGTTGTTGTTACCAGCCAGCATGAACGGTTCATGTTCACTGTCAAGCCGACCAGAAATACTTCTCATATTTGTTAATTTATATGTTGTTGGAGCATGTTTTTATATACTTTGAAATAAAACTCATAGATGGATTAAGCAAAAAGGGTATATATTAACTCTTTATACACATTTCATGCACCTCAAGTGATTATTATTGTTAATTATCTTTACTTAATATGGCGTCTTCATGGACAAGTACATCTTAATGAGTGGCTCGGAGACAGACAAGCAGACAAAAGACAACACAAAGGTAGACGGACACAGACACTCAGGTAGGGACACAGACAGACACAGGTAGACATAAAGCAAGACACAGGTAGACAAAGACAGACACAGGTAGAGATAAGACAGAGGTAGACGAAAGACAACAGGTAACGACAGAGAGACAGAACACAGAACGACAGAATCCAGGTAGACATAGACACACAAGGCTAGACTAAAGGTCATGCGGTAGATAGAAAGATAGACACACAGGAGTCATAAAGACAGAAACACGGTAGACAGAAAGACACACAGGTAGACTGAAAAGAACAGACATACTAGGTAGACAGACAGATAAGCAGACACACAGTGATACAGACAGATATACAGGCAGGAACAGATCAGGGACAGGTTTATGTAAGCAACAATTTGAAAAACAAATAGTGAGTTCGAGGAGTAACGAGCATTTATTGCCACAATTCCATGTGCAAAGATTTCAGACTGAATCTTAAGGGGCCATGGTTGAAAATTACTGTCAGTTAGTACACGTTAATACAGTATGATGCTGCTGATAGGACAGGGTATCAAATGATTCTGCCTGCCATGACACATTGCCGCCGCGAGTATGTCAATGATTGTACATGGTGTGGCATCAGCCAGACCCAGCCAGTGCCAGATGCGTGGTCGTATTCGTGTGGAAGTGGACGTTAGTCAAGCAGGTCGTAAGTTGGATGGTAGGTGTGTGTCTATGTATGTTTATTTATTTAGTTATGTATGTATAATTTGTGCACACTTACAGAGTAACAAAAAAATACAGATAAGAGCAGCATGCACAAGCAACTTATACTATGCATAGAGTAGGTGAGCTTAAAATTAACTTAAGATTAACTAAGCATGATGAAATCAGTGAAAAATTTAATGTAAATGATTACTTTAAGCACAAGTGAGTATTACAAGACAGGTATATGGTTGCATGCAGTGTTGTAATTCAGTAGATGGGTGTATTATGTTAGTGTAGTGAATGTAAAAAATATAAAGTTTGATGGGTTTAAGGTTTAACAGTTATGTGATCTAATTGTGATGAATACATTTAAGATATACAATTTATAAGGTTCAGTTATTCAGCTATTTTTTGGAGTCTTTGGGTGAGTAGAAGTGATCTTTGAGAAGAGACTGAATTTATAAACAGGTTGTGTTTCTGTTTATATTTACAGTAATGCAATTCCAAGATTTTAGGGCCTCTTATGTGCATTGAGTTTTAGCATAGCGTGAGATGGACACGAGGAATATCAAGATGTGATATGTGCCTTGTGTTGATGTATAGTCATGTGTCTGTTGAGGTTGAGCAAGAGATGATTGTGGGGGGGTTAATATCTAGAGTTGTGTGTGTCTTTGTATGTAATAGGTGCAGTAGTAAGTATGGATGTTTTGTATGGTGAGTAGGGTGAGTGTATTGAGATTTTGGATGGTGGAGTGTGCTGCCTTAGTGAGAATTTGTTATCATCTAACTGCAGCCTTTTGTTGGGTATTTAGTGAGATCTGAGTATGGGTACGTGTGTGTGGAGCCACCATGCACAAATCCATGGTAGAGATGGTGGTAAATAAGAGAGTGATATAGGGCAGGAAGGCTTGACGATGGAGCATAGTACCGTATCTTCGATAGTATGCCTACACGTCTTGGAAATTTTCTTGAAATCTGGTTGTATATGTGTATGAAATTTGAAGACTATTATCAAGGTGGATTTCAAAGAATTTTCCTGGTTTGCTTGTTATAGAGTGATCCGTTTATCATTATGTTAGAGGGAATCTGATCTCGCTCATGTTACCAAAACTGAATTGGAAGTAGGTTTTGTCAATGGTTAGTGTACAGTTGAGTTGTTAGTACTCATATATAGGTAGATTATTTTCTGTAATTCGGTATTTACAGCTATTGGCTAGCGCTGGAACTGGGCTGGGAGGTGTGAAGACGTTGTGTGTCATCAGCAAATAGTGTGGGTTTGAGTAATTGAGAAGCATTGGGTAGATCGTCATTTTATATAGGAGAAGAGATGAGGGCCAAGGAACACTTTCCCTGTGGGACACCAACTGTAATTGGTTTGTGCCAGCAGAGTCTTGACCCCATTTCGGTACACATATTGGTTCTTGTTTGCTGAGTATGACTTTGAGGTAGTTGAGGAGTGCATCTTATACCATAGGGTGTTATTGTACAGTGGAGCAAAGTCATGGTCAACTGTATCAAAAGCTTTCGTATCAATGAAGAAACCCAGTGGTGACTTCTTTTTTCTCTATTGCAGTAGTATATAGGTTCTAGCTTGTGTTATATTGAATCATTAGTATTTTTATTAGGCCTGAAATCCAAAATGGCAGGGGTGGAAGTATGTTTTGGCGGAGATAATGTAGGAGTAGATTTCGTTTATGAATTAATTTTTCTTAGATTTGAGAGAGGGTGTAAGTTGGATATTGGCCTATGTTATTCAACTATGTTTGGTCTCATCCTGCGGCGTGGATCGGGGTGACCCTGCGATTTTGAGTAATGTAGGGAGGTGGAGGATCAATGAGCATTTGTTTAAAGAGTGTTGCAATGATTGGTGAAGTCACTTGTGACACTTTTTTTGTTATAAAGGGGGTACAGGTATTAAATCTACTGCATGTAGCTTTTTAGTGCGTTGATAAATAAGGGCGAGAACTCCTCCGTATGGGTTAGTCGGAGCTAGAGTACAGTAGTGATTCGGAGTATAGTGCAGTGTGGTAGGTCATTTGGTGGGGGTATCTGAGCTTGGGGATTTTATTGGCAAAGGTTTTGTCTATAGTGGAGAAGAACATCTTTGATGTCTGTTTGATGTTTCTGTTGGTGGGAGTTGGGGTTCATTCTGGGGGGGGGCGGGTGGGGGATTTTGCAAATTTTATGCGCTATTCGTGATATCTTTTTTGTTCCCAGAATTTCTGATAGGGTTTCTCCAGGTCTTTTTTATATCACCTCGTAAGTTGGAAATATGTTCTTCATAATACATATTTGTTTGCCCTTCTTATCCAGTCTGGTTAGGATGAGAGTAAAAGTTTGTTGGTCTCTGGTTATGTGACCCATTCTGTACTGTTTTTCATATAGGTGGTTGTATTTTGGATTTGAGATATTGATGGTGTGGTTAGCCAGGGAATGTTCAGTCTCTGTAGCTGTCATCTGCTTAGTTTTTTTTAGGGCAGTGCTTGTTTTAGAGGTGTGAGTCTTGTTTAGAAAATTATTAATACATCGTCAATATCTGTATTGATTTCTAGGCTCAGTGTGCCAATCAATGTTTGCTAATGCTGATGTGAAGTTATTATTGTCTGCCTCATTGTGAAGTATGAAGGTGACTTTAGCTAGTGTCTTGGGGTTAATTTACCAAGAGTTGTTATGAGGAAAGTAGGGTAGTGGTCTGTGGTATTTCTCGGTAATTATGCTGATTTAATGGGTTATTGGTGTTGCGTCCTAGATGTGGTCAAGTAGGAATACACTAGTCTTCTGTAAATCTTGTAGGTTGTGTTACTGTTGGTAGCAACATACGTTACTCATCTTGTGTTTGTGAATTCAGATAAGTGTGGGTCCTGGATCTTGCAGGGATATTTATATGAAGTCACATGAGTAGTAGTAAGTGATCTTTGTTCATGGGCATCAGTTATCATATTTCCTAGGTTTGACTAAATTGGCTAATGTTTGATGTGGTAACTCTGTAGATGTTTAGCAATGTGAGAGGTTTCTCGTAGGTCAATTGGATTTGGATGTGGCTTTATACGTATCCCCCAATGTTAATCTATTGTGCAATATAGTGATACATTCTAGTTGGTATATGAGTAGTATATGGCTTGTGCCACCCCATGTTGGTCTGGCCTACAGTTGTGTATGGCTGTGTAACCAGGAATGGTTTAGACATCTGTTGTATCTGGCGTTAGCCACGGTTTCAGTTAGTGTAATGTTGGAAATATTGGTCATGTAAGGAATTTTAGTAATCAAACAAAAGCTTTGAGTTCATAGTAATGCTGGCTTAAGGATCTGGATATTGTAGTTAAAGTAGTTATGTTGTTGTTGGCAGCTGTGAAGTGCATTTGATTGTTCTGCCAGTGTTGTAGTAATTACAGTAAAATGGTTGAGTCATTTAGTCATTTAAATAATGGATGGTTGGTATCTGGATCAAGGCTTGTAATCATAAGATTTGTATGTGACGTATTCATAGTTAGAAATTAATTATAAACCAAAGATAAAAATAGTCTTAAGCTAAAACATAGCAACTGAATTATTATAACAACTGTAAATAAATGAGATAAGGTAGTATTGTTTTTTTTTTTTTTTTTTAAGCTAAATAAGGAGGCAATATAAAGCTGGGACTAGTAAAATAATGTGATGATCAAATATTGGAAGCTTGGGGAATATGTATAGAAAATGAGAGTAGTACTATAAAAATAAATGAGTTTGGAAATATAATGCAAAAATTGTGAACTTGTTCTACTTTAGCACCTGAGATAGCAACCTTGATTATTTTTAACAATTGTGAATGTTTAAGCTAGGGTAGTTATATAAAGCTAAAAATAAAGGAGAAAATATATATAAGGGACTAAAATTAGTAATGGTAAACAAGTTAAATGGGACAGATGGTCATATGAATATAATATTGTTAGGTGTGAGTATATACGATATGATTTGAATATTAGATAAATTGAGACAGTTTTTGCACATAAAAGTAAAAAAATGAGGTAGTAGAGGTATAGCTAGCAAGTTAGTTTTGGTACATTTGCCAAAAAAGTAATTGAATATACCTTAATTGATATACATGTAAAGTGACTAATAAAAACAGATTGTGGTATAAACAAAATTAATATGGACAGTAAGAAAAAAATGCATATTAGTAATTTGGAGTAAGATTTGACTTTAATTTAAAATTATGAGAATTAATAGCAGTAAGAAAAGTTATAGAGTATTTGAGGTAGTTGGCATTAGTAGTGTACTGAAAATATAAAAATAATAATGTACAATATGATAGTAACGTACACTATATGCCAACCACGTATATATATGTATTAAGGGCACTTTGTTAATATTGTTACAGAAATGATCAGCTTTTCTAAAGGAAGTTAGAGAAATCATGTTCGTTTGTGATGCGTATATTAGTTGTCTGTGATGTTGTCCTTACTAGTTATTTTCCACATCTCGCGTGTGAACAGGATGTAATTTTTGTTTTCCTGTTTGCAAGTTTTTCATCCGCCTAACAGATGGTTTTGACCGTTTTTTTGTTAGACATCATTTATGTTCACTCCATTTTTCAATGTAATTGCTGATTTAATTAGGTCCTTTATTATATCGTATGAATGAAGTCGGACTTGTATACTGTGTTTACTTCTCCTGGTTTTCCTAACAAACGTTTTCTTTGATTTCATTGTTTTGCACGAATGACTTGTACGTGGTTCCTGCTAGTATCTGATAGCAGTTTCTTAGCACTGTGCTCCTTGTTATGTCCTAGGAATGTATACTATCTATATTTATAATATATAATATATATATATATATATATATATTAAATATATATTTGTATATATATATATATATAGAATATATATATATATATGTAGATATAGGTAAGTAAGGCTTGGTAGTCAGCATCCCAGAGGGAAAGTACTACCGTCTGCCAGATGATGTGAAACAAAACACCTGTAACTGTTTTTCATGTGGTTGGGCAGATTGCTGCGTTTCTTTTCTGTCTCATAAAACACGCTAGATAACCGGGTATATCTTGTACTCAATTACTTAACCACTTTGGTCACATTCACAGCACCAACGCACATGCATTTATTTTGAACATACATCTAGGTTTTTTCTCTTTTTTAAAAGCTCTTGTTCTTCTTTATTTCTTCTATTGTACATGGGAAGTGGAAAAGAATCTTTCCTCGTAAGCCTTGCGGTGTGTATGAGGCGACTAAAAGCCGGGACCAATGGGCTAGAAACCCCCTTCTCCTGTAAAATTTTACTAAAAAAGAAAGAAGAAAATTTTATAAAACGGATGTTTAAAATGGCGGGGAAGTAGGGGGGATGACAAAAAACAGAGATTGCTGATGTTATAATGAAAAGAAGTTGGTTCCCTGGCCCTAAGCGAAACAAAAAGCTGAAGGGAGTGGGAGAGTTTCAGTGGGGGGAAGTAAAGGGGATTAAATCTGGAGTATCTGAGAGGTTAGAGCAAAGGAAGGGGGTAGCAGTAAGTTTAAAATGATAAGTTATGGAAGGAAAAAGAGAAAAGAATGTGTAAATTCAAGAATTATGTGGATTAAGTAAAGGTTGGAAGCGAGAATGGGTCTAATAAGCGTGTAGCACCTGGGAAGAGAGGAATGCAGAGGGGAAGAGGGTTTTGGGAGATGTTATGAATGTATGAGCCTTTGAACCAAGGGGGAGAGTAAATTGTGGTAGGGGACCTGAATGCTAAAGTAGGAGAAAAATTTTGGAGGGTGTGGTAGGGAAATTTCGGGGCCAGGTTAAAAAGATATTTGGGGGGGGCCCCTTTTATTGAAAATTTTTATAGAAAGGGGGTTTTGTTTAGGGAATACATTTTTTAAAAAAAAAGGGATAAAAAAAGTATACAAGATATGTGTAGGGGCGAAATGACAGTTGTTTTTTGGGATTTTGTATGGTGATAAAAAGACTGTTGGTAGCTTAGGTGTACATGTTTAAGGGGGCCACAGATTTAAAAGATCCTTTCAAGTTGTAAACTACACGAGAGTAAAAAGGGAGGGGGATACAAGGAGAAATAGAAACATCGGAAAAGAGGAGGTGAAGGGTTTATAAAATAAAAGAGGGGGCAGGGTTTGGGTAAAATATAAACAGCTATTGGGGGATAGATGGGTAATGAGAGCATAGGAATGGGGTCGAAGGGATGGGGTAGGTTTAAAAAAGTAGTGTTAGAGTGTTCAGCAGAAGTTTGTGGTTCAGGAAAGCGGTGCAGGAGGGAAAGGGCGATTTGGTAATGATGAGTAAAGAGGTAGTAAGGGAGAAAAAGTTACATAGGAAGTTTTACAAAGTAAAAATGATGCAAGGGGGAAAAGTTATGGGGGAAAAAAGGGGGAGGTTAAGAGAGTGGTTTTAAACAATGTAAAAAGAAGCAAATGAAGAGGGGTGGATGTTTTTAACAAAAATTTTTTTGAAAAAAAGAAAAAAATTTTGGAGTGAGATTAAAAAGTTAAGAAGCCCTTTGAGAACAAAAGGGTTTGTCAGTTAAAAATAGGGAGGGACAGTTTTTTAAATGGAGGTTAGAGGGATTGGGGAAAATGGAGGGAATATTTTTAGGGAAATTTTTAAATGTTGATGAAGTAGGAAGTGGATTTCGTGTATAGGCAGAGAATAAA
>NC_069399.1:137720301-137782448 GCF_026875155.1 Cherax quadricarinatus | reverse complement strand
GTTAGTTTATAATGTAACCTCCCATTATTTTAAGTCATGGAAGTCAGTGCAGTATTAGACTGTGTAATGAATATACACTTAAACAGATATAAATATAGTACTGAACATATCTAACCAAGACAGAACTCTAAAGGATGGATTCAAGCTGTTGAGAGGGAATTCTTTCCAGTAAAAGTAGATCTTAGAAAGGGGTGTGGGATGCCACCATGGTTGTTTAGCATATTAATACACATGGTTGTAAAACAAGTGACTACTAGGGTGTCGGGAGATGTGTGGGATTAAAAGCTAATATATTTGAGGCAAAACAGGAGTTGCCACAGTTTTTTTTTTTTTTTTTGAACTGATGACAGTTCTTTTGAGAGATTATATAGATAAGTCGCAAAGGATATCTTAACCCTTTCAGGGTCCGTCCCGTAGATCTACGGCTTTACGTTCAGGGTCCAAACCGTAGATCTACGCCATGAGCTCAGCTCACTCTGATAAACTGTGAGTGGTACATTTGGGCCTAGATATGAGAGAATACATCTATGTGGTATGTGTGCACCACATAAAACAGATCCTGCAGCACACTGTGTATAATGAGAGAAAAAAAATGAAATCATGATTTTTCGATTAAAACGGCAACTTTGCAGTGTTTTTTCGTATGTTTTTTATAGTTGTATTTGCGATTTCTTGGTCTCATTTGATAGAATGGAAGACATATTACAGAAATAGAGATGATTTTGATTGGTTTTAGCACTGGAAATGGCTTGAAACTGAGCTCAAAGTAGCAGAAATGTTAAATTTTTGCCGATATTCAAGAGTAAACAAACGACCTCACACGTCTAATACACGTCAGCTGGTGGGTCTAATATACATTCACATATATGGTGATGATATTTATACAATTATTACAGTATTGCATATCAGTAAATCTTCTATTTTTTTGTGTGAATAAAAATTCATTATGTGAATAAAAAATCAAAATTGAATTTATTTGTAAAGCCTCAAAACATAACTAATGAACAGAGGAAATGTTAGTTTAGTGCCAGGAATGCCTACATTGTTCATTCTGGACCCTATTTTGAAATTGGAATATTTTGAACTTTGTGTTAAATTGGCCAAATTAACAATTTCCAATCACTTTATTTTGTAGTTGAAACAGTTGACTTGGCGATTTCTTGTGCTCAATCGATAGAATAGAAGTAATACTAGTGAAATAGCTAAGAATTTGGTTGATTGGAATAATGTAATTGGACTAAAATGGGAGTCAAAGTCGGCAAAATCGCCGATTCGTAAATATCGCTGACACATCAAAATTCGCGAGAGCATAATTTCATCAATTTTCCACCAAATTTCGTACTTTTTGTTTTATTACCTTCACAAAAAGATTCTCTACGATTTCATAAGAAAAAATAACAAATTTTTTTTTTTTAAATTCTTGGACACTGGTGCGTGACTCCAGATTTGGGCCTTGGACCCTGAAAGGGTTAAAGGCAAACGAGTACCAAGAGGTCAGATTCTGAGAAAACCGTGTCACACATAAGAGCACTGCAAGAGGTCACACGATGTCATAAACTGCGGGATCAAGTCTGGAGAGATCAGGTACTGGTAGGAGCAAGGGGTTGGGGTAAAGTGGCAAGTTTATTATGTGTATAATATTTTTTGGGTCATCTGCCTTGGTGGGAAATGGCCGAAGTGTTAAAAAAACAATGTTGGGTAATAGGTCCAGTCAACCTGTACATTCCACTGTTTTGTTCAATGGTTTTGGTGAGGTGGATCACTGTTGCTTCCAAAATTCTGTGCCTGACCTTGTCATTTTTGTGGTGTAATAGCTGTGCTCTTACCAAGTCCATGACATAAGAATGAAGGCTGTAATGGGCTAAGCATGCAATGTTGGTTTCATAACTGCTTGTTGCTACCAAAAGTAACAAAACCTACAAGAATTGCAGAGAATAGTGTTTCCCTATTAGACCACATCTGGACCAACACCATATCCCCTTTAAAATCAGGCATAATCACAGATAATACCACAGACCACTACCCTACCTTTCTCATAACCAATCTAGGTAAATTATCCCAAGACACTGCTAAAGTAACCTTCAGACTTCATAATGAGGCAGCCATTAATAACTTCACAACAGCAATGACAAACATCGACTGGCAAATTGAGCTAGAAATCTATACAGATACTGACGAATGTATTAATAATTTTCTAAAAAAGACCCAATACCTCTGTAACAAGCACTGCCCTAAAAAACTAAACAGATCACAGCTAAGAGACTGAACAGTCCCTGGCTAACACCCAGCATCCTCAAATCCAGTACAGAATGGGTCATAACCAGAGACCAAACAAAACATTACTCGTCAATCCTAACCAGCCTGATAAGGGCAAAAAATTGTATTATGAAAACAGATTATCCAACTTAAAAGGTGATATAAAAAAAGACCTGGAAAACCCTAGCTGAAATTATAGGAACAAAAAAAGATATCAGGAAACAGAACAATCAGACTAACAAAACCAGATGAACCCCAATTCCCACCAACTGAAACAGCAAACAAACAGACTCGATATTTTCTACTCCACCATAGGAAAAAACCTTGCGGGTAAAACCCCAAGCTCAAATACCCCACCTAATGATTACCTCATTGACACCTACCCTAACACACTGTTCCTAGCTGTGGCCAACCCAACAGAAGACTCCCTTTTCATCAACACACTAAAGAACAAGGCAGGATATTTAAATAACTTCTTTCTTTCAACACACCGGCTGTATCCCACCAAAACAGGGTGGCCCAAAAAGAAAAACGAAAGTTTCTCTTTTAAATTTAGTAATTTATACAGGAGAAGGGGTTACTAGCCCCTTACTCCCAGCATTTTAGTCACCTCTTACAACACGCATGGCTTACGGAGGAAGAATTCTGTTCCACTTCCCCGTGGAGATAAGAGGAAATAAACAAGAACAAGAACTAGAAAGAAAATAGAAGAATACCCAGAGGGGTGTGTATATATATGCTTGAACATGTATGTGTAGTGTGACCCAAGTGCAAGTAGAAGTAGCAAGACATACCTGAAATCTTGCATGTTTATGAGACAGACAAAAGACACCAGCAATCCTACCATCATGTAAAACAATTACAGGTTTTCGTAGTACACTCACTTGCAAGGACGGTAGTACCTCCCTGGGCAGTTGCTGTTTACCAACCTACTACCTAAGTTTAAATAACTTACCACCCTTTATATACAAAAAAGCTTCACAAGTACTGTCTCCAATCATTGCAACACTCTTTAACAAATCCATTGAATCCTCTACCTTCCCTACAGTTTTCAAAATAGTGAGGGTCACCCAATACATAGAGGAGGAGATCAAGCAGACTTGAATAACTATAGGCCAATATCCAAATTACCCCCACTCTCTAAAATCTTTGAAAAATTAATTCATAAGCAAATCTATTCCTACCTCATCTCCCACAATATACTCAACCCCTGTCAATTTGGGTTTAGGCCTAATAAAAATACAAATGATGCTATTTTACATATACTACAATTAATATACACTGCACTCGAAAAAAAAGAAATCCTGTTGGAAATCTTCATTGATTTACGTAAAGCTTTTGATACAGCTGATCTTGATTCATTGCTCTATCATTTATTTTTTCTAACATAGCTGACTGTGTCACTGCCTTGGCTACTACATCCACTAAGATAGATCTAAGACAAGTGGCTTGATTCATAGAATCACCATTAGTCCTGCCAGTTCTCAACAGTCCTGAGTTTGGTACAAAATGTATTCTTATATCAGATGTTTCTCACTAAAGTTAAGGGTTATTTAAATAAGGAAACACACACCATCACCCATGTAATAGCTAGCTTACCAAAAATGTATGGACATCACAATTTAAATAACCTGAAGTGCAACATGATGATACATTCTTCAGAGCATAGGTACTGTATTAACATGTAAAGCTACATGTTAGTGAATAGTTTAAAAGCTATAAATGAGACACATTGCCCTGCCTAAAATTTATGAAATTTGAAGTTTGATAAGAGGCTGTAACTCTGATCTTAAATACTAAGGCCTCAATCTGTTATGATATTACAAAGCTGCTATGGCATAAAAAGTTATGAAAAAAAAAATGATCATAACCAGACGTATGGTCAGACAATGATTTAGAAATATCATAATGAAAGTTGACAAAACATGCCAAAGATAAGCCACATTAAGGTAAATACAAGTGCAAGAAAACATTAATGGATGGATGAGCATCACTACATTATCACCTTTTTTAAGGGAGTTTATAAAACCAAGTTGTAATACTAACCAATTTCAGCAGTAAGATCAAGGTCTTCAGTGTTATCAAATATTTTCTCTACAACCCTATTGAATCTTTGATAAACTGCAGTTTCCATGAGTTCCTCTGCACTCAGTTTCTCTGTTTGGGGCATCAACTTTCTTTCTATCCGCTTCTGGGTATAAGTTTTCTTAGGCAGTGGTGGTGGTGGTGCTGATCTTTTGTTACCCTGGGAATATAAAAGAAAAACCACAAATTAATATCACCCAAAATAAAAGAATATCTTGAAGAAATACAAAACTGTTGAAACTTTAGTATTTCATGTCTTACTAACCTTAACTCTACAGTACAGACCTCTTCCTAACACTTTTTTTTTTTAATCCTTTCACTGTCTCCCATATAAACCTACACTACTGATGCCAGTGTCACTCTCACATAACTGTTTTTAAGCAGAGTGCCCTCAAATGTGCTGCAAGCAATAAATTTAGGTCTAGATACGACAGACTGGGTCTGTGGGGTGGGTGTGTATATAAAGAAAGAAAAAAAAAACTGTCCCACACAGTGCATACTGGAAAAAGCAAGCCTCTGACTGTGTTACTAGAAGTAGCTTGAAATAGACCTCAAAGTGGCAGAAATATTTGATTTTTGGTGATTCTCATGGAAGAGTAGCCCCTTCTCTGGATCTATCTCATGGATTTTTCTAGGTATGCTTCAATTAATGTAGTGGCCTAGATCATTATGTAATGATGGATTAAAAACGTAGCACGTGTTATTAAGAGAGGTCTGGGGATGTGATTAATGCCGATAGTGTTTACTTCAGATTGTTTTAAAATTGGTATTTGTTGAACTGTGCATAACTGGCCAAAGTACTGACTTCTGTGCACTTGATTAGGCAGTTTCTTGCACTCAGAAGACAGAATAGAAGGTACACTAGTGAAGTAGCTAAGAACTGGGATGAATTGAGCAATGGAATTGGCTTAAAAAAAAAGGACTCAATGTAGGTAAAATTGCTAATGCACAAATTGCACAATGACCGCCAACTTTCCACCTGTGTAATTTTGTAAGTTTTCCATCAAATTTCGTATTTTTAGTGTCATTATCTACAGAAAAAAAATTCTTTACCATTTCAGAAAATAACTTTTTTCTTTTTGAAAAAATGCATCATTATCAGCACTTAATTTTAGAGATCGTGACAAGTAAAAGGTTAACAACTTTGCCCATACACACAAATCCGGAAACTTTAACAAAGACACATACCCGTGTAGACTCTGCTCCTCCCTCTTCATAATCAGAGATATCATCATCATCATCCTCCTCCTCATCATCCTGATATCCTCCTTTTCTTCTCTTTTTTCTCTCCTGATCAGGGTCATAATCTTCTTCGTCAGACTGTATCCTATTTCTTTTTCGATCAGCTTTGTCTAAAATAAAAAATAAATAAGGTCTTTGCAGTCTTTCAAAATTAGAAGCTGTAGGATATGATTTTTTTTTTTTATCTCAACAAGTCGGCCATCTCCCACCAAGGCAGGATGACCAAAAAAGAAAGAAAATTCCCAAAAAGATAATACTTTCATCATCATTCAACACTTTCACCTCACTCATACATAATCGCTGTTTTTGCAGAGGTGCCCAGATACAACAGTTTAGAAGCATATATAAAGATATATAACACATCTCTTCAAACTGCCATAATACATAATTTCTTTTACCTCAACAGCCGTCTTCTGCCAACACAGGGTGATCCAAAAAGGAAACACATTACAGCCTCTCCTCACTTAACAATGGAGCTCTGTTCCTATGATGAATTTGTTGCTAAGTGAGGAGCAAACTATAATAGTTGTGGGATTGTGTCAACCATCTCTGACATTGTTTTAATGTCACCTTTGCACCATTTATAACATTTCTGGCATATTTTTTGAATGTTTATACAGAATAGAATAGAGCAAATCACCTCTAATATACATTATTTAGGTATCAATACTGCTCAGAGAGCTCGTCGTAAGTCTGAGGTGTCGGTAAGCGAGTATGTCACTAAGTGAGGAGAGGCTATATTATATTTACCCTGTAGGGTAACACATTCATATATGTGGAATAAAATTTAAATCTGTAGCAATGCCATTATAAGATGAAAATATATAACAGTAAAAAATCAGATCTATACTCAAATTCTAATTTCACAATTAAGAAGAAAAATATTTACTTGCCTTTCTTTTTTTTCTCTTCTCTTTCCCTTTCACGATTCTTAAAATATTTGTTAGGTTTTTTCTTGTCATCATCGTCTGATTCAGAATCTGAGCTTATCTCTTTGTACTTACTAGATTCCCGCATTCCCCGAGACCTTCTTGAGCTGCCACTGCAACAAAAAAAAAAAAAAAACTTATAAAAGAACCTTTAAAATAATATCACAAGACACAAAGCAAAATTTTAAAACTATCTTTAGAGTCAAAAGAGATTGTTCCTCTACTATTTTAAGACTTTCATATTCCAGGTATGAATCCACCTTAAAAACACTAATTCTCCATAGTGTCCCTGAGGTAATTACCTGCACTATTCTTCAATCCTCTTTCTTAATTTTTGAGCAACTCATCATTAAAGTATGCTGGTGGAAAGCACCAGGCATACATTGACCTTCTCACTGTTTCTTAAGTTGACCTAACTTATTGATGGCAGCATCACTCATATAAATATATGCATAAATTCTAGCTGTCCCAAATTTGACAGGAGAGGCCTGGAAGGCCTACGTACAAGACAAAAGGTCTGTGCAGCCAGTGCGTGCAGTATACAAAAAAAATTGGGGCTGCCACAGTTAACTGTGGAAATGTTATCTTTGGTACACTTTGCTCACCATGCCCAGCTGACACAAAGGTCTCACACCCAGGCAAAATGAAAGGATATTATTCCCCAGTAATGGCTCCACCAATAAAGATTATGGAACTGAGGACAAATCCAATGGTTCTGAATATTTAGTGATGGCAAGTGACACACAGGTGACCAGAAATAGTGCTGATTCACAACCAACAGCTGGGGGATGGTTTGTCTGGAACTTATACATGCCATAAGCAAAAGCTCGTATTTTCCCGTGATAATTATTCACCTGTGAACAATCAATATATATATGGCACTGCACACAGTCTGCTAGTATGCCCATTGCTGTTCTCAATGCTTGATCACTGCTTGTGAGTGAGATGTGTTGGATTTGAGAGGGACCTACCCAGCAAGTTTGCTGCAATGTATCTCAATGATTACCTTCTTGCTTCTACTAGAGGGCCCCACCTCTTCTGTCTTCAAGATTTTCTCTGCCTCACCTTGACAGTATACAAGTCTCTATTTTGTTGCTTTAGCTTCACACTGTTCCAGACTATAGAGCAGAACTCTTATCCAGGATGATGGATTGACCACCTTAAAACAAAAGTCTTCATAAGTGATGGACTGATCATCATCTTTACATCTCTACTGCTTCTGCTGTCTCCTCTGTACTTGACTGAAGAAGCCTACTGTGTAGGCTAAACATTTTGGAATAAAGACACCCAACTGCTACACATCTTTCTTATTAAAAAATACAAGTATACCAACTAAACTGATGCACAAATGTATATGAAAGAGGTACTATATACACATTACATCTAGGTTTCTTTCAATTTTTAACCTAAATTACACAAAGGAAGATAAGCAGAGCATACATAAACACTGGAAGAATTCCTCTCATGGACAGGTGCCGTTCGTGTCTGCCCTCTCAATTTGTATACAAGCATGGTCTCCTGCATGCTCACATTTGCGCAGAGTAAGGAAGTTTATTTAGGTACAGATACACCTAAGTACAATTATCATGCAGAGTGTAAATTACTCACAAGGATAACCCAAAACATTCAAACAAGTGACTTATTAATATGAAAACACTGCATGTATTGATTGGTATGCAGGAATCAACTAATTTAGGTAATTTACACTATGTATGAAAATTATACTTATGTGTACCTGTGCCTAAATAAACTTACAAAAACAGAGATCTGAGAATCATAAGGGACATGAACCACTGAGACGTGAGAGTTGGGACAGGGAAGGCAGGGGATGAAGCTAGGCCTCCCCCCCCCAGAGACAATGGCACGCAACCCTACTAGATGGAGCAGAAAAATCCGGCAGTCCACCTCACGGTGCTCCAAATTATCCCCCCAGAAGTGGCAAAATGCTAGTCAAATTTTACGGAGTACTCATCAAAAATATGCTACAATTTTGCAGCAGTGTAACAGCGAAAGCATGTCAGAGGATAGTGTGTTAACCCTTAAACGGTCCAAACAGATCGACGTTCAAATTCGTAGTGCTACAAAAGTAGATCTACTTTTTTTTACATATTTTCAAATATAACAAAAAAAAAAACTGTAGATAAGTTTTTTTTACACGTTTTCAAATGTAAAACAAAAAAGAAGATCTACATTTTTTTACATACTTTCAGATGTTGAAAAAACGTATATATACGTTTGGACCGTTTAAGGGTTAATCAATGGTCTACTTTATTACATCTTGAAGCAATTTTAAAATAATGAGATTTTCTTGTAAATAAATGTTTTCCAGTACTCGGAAAGGCACACAGGCATTATGGGTACACAATATGTAACACTGGCCATCTTTCACAAATGTAGAGTGACCCAAAAAAAAAAAAAAAAAAAAAAGAGACTTTCACCATCATTCATTTTGCCAGAGGTACACAGGCACTATAGGAGAATCTGAGCTGTATGTCCTTACCTTAGTGAGAGATGGCTGGCATATTAAAAAAAAAAAAATTTAACCTAGGATAATTCTGTATAGTCAAACAATGCAACTGATTTCCATGTTTTAAGGGGTATTACACCTTGAAACAACTGCAATATTATAAGTATTCCTTGCACCTAATGTTAGAAGACAAAAGTAGAAAAAAATAGAATAAAAGTTACACCAGGTAAAGTGTATGGTAGGGTTATTATTGAAAGAATTAAGGATAAGACAGAGCAGGATTGCAGATGAATGGGTAGGGGATGTGTAGACCAAGTATTTATAACACTGAATAATATAAGTGAACAATATTTAAATAAAGGTAGAGAAGTTTTTGTTGCTTTTATAGATTTAGGGTGGATCGGGCAGTAATGATGCATATGTTGAAAGTGTATGGAATAGATAGTAAGTTACTAAATGCTGTAAAGAGTTTTTATGAGGGTAGTGAGGCTCAGGTTAGGGTGTGTAGGAGAGAGGGAGTTTACTTTCTAGTAAAAGTAAGCCTTAGACAGGGATGTTTGATGTCACCATGGTTGTTTAACATATTTACAATTGGGGTTGTAAAAGAAGAAAATGCTAGGGTGTTGGGAAGAGGGATAGAATTAAAATATGTAGACCAAAATACAAAATGGGATTTGGCACAGTTACCTTTTGCTGATGATACTGTGCTTTTGGAAGATTCTGACGAAAAGTTGCAAAGGTTAGTGGACAAGTTTGGGAGGGTGTGTAAATGAAAAAAGTTGAAAGTGAACATAGACAAGAGTAAGGTGATGAGGGTTTCAAATGAGTTAGGCAAGGGAAAAACTGAATATCAGATTGGAGGGAGTATGGAGGAAGTGAATGTTTTCAGATAAGTATATGAAGGACGAGGTAAACCATAGGAATGATGAAGGCAAAAAGGTAGGTGGTGTAATGAGGTATCTATGGAGACAGAACATTATCCATGGAGGCAAATGAAATGTACGAGATTATAGTGGTACCAACACTCATATGGGTGAGAAGCATGGGTTGTAAATGCTGCAGCAAGGAGGCTGGAGGCAGTGGAGTTGTTGTGTCTAAGGGCAATGTGTGGTGTAAGTATTATGCAGAGAATACATAATCTGGTGTTGGAATGCGAGCAAGGTAATATCCAGTGAATGGATTCAGGGAAACCATTTAGCTGGACTTAGAGTCCTGGAGGTGGGAAGTACAACGCCTGCACTCTAATTGAGGGAATTGGGATATCTGCTGTTTTGAGTGACATCTGAACTGTTGTATCTGCATGCCTCTGACAAGACAATGATAGTATAAATCATGGTTAAAATATTTCTTTTTTGGGTCACCCTGCCTCGGTGAAGCAATAACGTTGGACTCAACATTTTTCCCATGTTTTAAGGGCTAAAATATCTTGAAGCACACTAATATCAGAAGGTATAAGGAAACTGGTTGGTTTTAAACATTAAAAACTGAAAAACAATCACAACTTGGCAAAAATTAATGATAAAATGTAAATATCACTGGTGCATTCATGCTACTGTTGCCAATGAGTGATAATTTTTTTGCCAGCTCAACACCATAAAATCTTCAGTATTTATCAGATTCTATTCATTTTGGTCTTATTCAATTAAAATGCACTTTCATTCTATAAAAATGCAATTTTTTTTTTTTTTCAAAATTGTGCCACACTCACAGTAATTTATTTTTCTGGGTATGCCACAGATAAGGAGTTAAAATTTTTTTTTTAAATGCCAGCATCATCAGCATTTTAAAATTTTGGGGTTCTAACAAGTGAAGTGTTAATACCCTGTTAGGTGTTTTGATGAGACACAAAAAGTTATGCTGGCCTGGTATATTGTACAGAAATGTCTCAGGAAGCCATATTGCTATTAGTTTCATCCCAAGCGCCTTCTAGTCTTGTGTGGTGGATGGATTTGTGTTTGTGGTCCCTCTTCACTGTATCACCATGAGTGCAGGGTTTGTTGGTCATATTTGGCTATTGACAAATCAATATGGGTAGGAGTAAGTTGCTGACTTAAAGAGATAATTGCAAAGGTCACTGGATTACATAAGGCAGACCCATTCTCAATATGAAAAGCAATATAGACAGGGCTTAATACACAAAGACATTCTCAAACAATATTCAACATTTCTCACCAAACTAATAAAAAAAGCCAAACAACTGTACTACTTCAGCAGATTCACTGACACAAGAGGAGATATAAAAAAGACCTGGAAAACACTTTCCCAAATTCTGGGGACCCACAAACTGAAAAAAAAAAACAAGAATATTGTTCTAACTAAACCTCATGAAACACCACTGCATCCCACTGATACAGCTAACAAGATAAATGACTTCTTCTCAAACATAGGATCTAATCTCGCCAGTAAAATCCCACGTACCAATGCCCGTGCCGGGGACTACCTAGATGGGAATTTCCCAAATTCCTTCAATCTTGTACCAACTGAGCCCACAGAAGTCACCGCGATCATAAAGTCACTTAAAAATAACTCGGGGAATCTGTCTCACGTCCCACCATTATTGTACAAGCGAGCGGCCCAAGTCCTTTCGCATGCTATTTCAAAACTTTTTAACAAGTCACTAGAAACTAGCACCTTCCCGACACTACAAGACAGCAAGGGTTACACCAATACATAAAGGTGGTGACCCTACAGGCGTAAACAACTATAGGCCAATATCAAACTTACCATTGCTATCCAAAATCTTTGAGAAACTCGTGCACAGGAGACTATATTCATTTATAACGTCACAAAACATACTCAAACCCTGCCAATTTGGATTCAGGAAAAATAAAAGTACTAATGATGCAATTATAAAAATGCTAGACCTGCTTTACACAGCATTGGAAAATAAGGAATATCCGCTAGGAATTTTTATTGACCTAAGAAAAGCGTTTGACACAGTTGACCACGGCATCCTACTCCACAAACTTGACCACTATGGTATAAGAGGCCATGCGCTTGCATATTTTAAATCCTACCTTTCTAATAGGTATCTGTATGTCACCATTAAAGAGACAGCCTCATCAATACGGCCACTTGATACTGGAGTTCCGCAGGGAAGTGTCCTTGGACCCCTGCTCTTCCTCATTTATATCAATGATCTTCCAAACATATCCCAACACCTGAAACCCATTCTCTTTGCTGACGACACGACTTATGTCATCTCCCACCCTAATCTTGCCACCCTCAACACCATTGTTAATGAGGAGCTGATCAAAATATCGACTTGGATGACAGCCAATAAACTTACACTTAACACTAGCAAAACCTACTATATTATGTTTGGTAGCAAAGCAGGTGTTGCGCAACTTAACATTAAGATCGACAACACTCTAATTGCCAGACATAATGAAGGCAAATTCCTTGGCCTATACCTCGACAACAACCTAAATTTCAGCACCCATATCCAACACATAACATGCAAGATTTCAGGTATGTCTTGCTACTTCTACTTACACTAAGGTCACACTACACATACATGTACAAGCACATATATAGACACCCCTCTGGTTTTCTTCTATTTTCTTTCTAGTTCTTATTCTTGTTTATTTCCTCTTATCTCCATGGGGAAGTGGAACAGAATTCTTCCTCCGTAAGCCATGCGTGTTGTAAGAGGCGACTAAAATGCCGGGAGCAAGGGGCTAGTAACCCCTCTCCTGTATAAATTACTAAATTTGAAAAGAGAAACTTTTGTTTTTCTTTTTGGGCCACCCTGCCTCGGTGGGATATGGCCGGTTTGTTGAAAAAAGTATCCAAAACGGTGGGGATCCTCTCCAAGATACGATACTATGTACCGCAAACTGCCCTTCTCACACTATACCATTCACTTACATATCCATACCTCACCTATGCTATCTGTGCTTGGGGTTCAACTGCAGCAACACACCTAAAGCCAATAATAACCCAACAAAAAGCCGCAGTAAGAATAATTACTAAATCCCATCCCAGGCAATACACCCCCCCACTCTTCATAGATCTAAACTTACTCCCTGTTCAGAACATCCACACTTACTACTGTGCAATCTATATCTACAAGACCTTAAATTCCAATATTGACCTTGACCTAAAATGCTTTCTTGATAGTTGTGACAGGATCCACAGGCATAACACCAGACACAAACATCTGTATGACATTCCCCGTATTCGACTATACCTTTACAAAAATTCAATGTACAGTATTTCAAAGGACCTAAAATCTGGAACACCCTACCTGAAAACTCTAGAACTGCAGACACATTCATCACTTTCAAAACTACAGTTAAAAAACATCTTATCTCCCTGATCCACCCTGACAACTAACTACATGATAACCACCTGGTAGTTCACAATTACACTCACTCACCCACTGACTATAAATCCAGAAATGCTAATCTTAATCTTAAAATAATAAATCCTAACTAGTCATAAGTTTGCCTATGATACTCTAATATAGACACCTTGTATTGTGCCAAAACAAAAGCATTCACATTGCTAAACTCACAAATTATGATGTAGTCACTTAGCCTTAATACCATAATCTGTAAGGATTTAATGTTAAGAATTAATTTAAGTCTGCTCAAAATGCCTAGCCATACTAGGTGTCCTAGTGGCCCCCTCTGTAATTAGTATTTTATAACATGTAAGCCACACAATAACCAAAACCTGTAAACCCCACATTGTAACCCTTATAGAGAATAAACTTTAATTGAATTGAATTGAATATCTAGGCCAAAATTTACCACTCTCAGCTCAAATGAATTGACTGAGCTCATGACATAGAACTACTTCAGAGATCATGGCCTCAATGACATACTTCTATGTGACAGCCACTGAAGGGTTAAGAGATAACATAGGAAGTGGAAGCTGCCCAAAGCTTTTCAAGTCTCCATTATACAAAAGGGGGATTACCAACAAGACCCCTGCTGCCTTAAAGAGGGAACCTATTAAGTTATTAAAGTCATTTCCTTATTAGCTGGACTGTGGTTCTCACGTTGGACTGCATATGGCTAGCAATAACAGCCTGGTTGATTAGACCTTAATCCATGAAGCGTGTTGACCCCGTAAAATAATCCGACAGGTAGCCTTCAGGCTTTTTTTTTTTTTTCAAGTGCTGTTGCGAACCCAGAAAGAAGCATAAGGGAGGTGGTTGACTGACCACCTGGGCGCTGCTATAGTTGTTACTACCCGGCAGTACCCTGTGTGACATCAGCACACCCAATGTAGGGGGCTGCTCAGCTGGCCTCAGTGTCAGAAAGAGTGTATTCCCCGCAAAGTGTTCACCACCGCTCACTGAGCTTGATGGCCTCAGAAAGAGTGTATTCACCACTAAGCGTATTCACCACTGCTTGAGAGCCCACTAAGTTCACCTGACAGCCTCAGGCAGAGACAGAGCATGTTCACCAGTGTGCGTGTGTTCACCATTGCTTGACACACACCAGCTGGACTTTTCATGCTGGTTTGACACGCACTGGCTGGACTTCCCACTGCTGGCTATCCCACGACGTTGGAAGACACAGTCGAGGTAGTGTCGTGTGAAGACACAGTCGAGGTAGTGTCGTGTGAAGACACAGTCGAGGTAGTGTCGTGTGAAGACACAATCGAGGTAGTGTCGTGTGAAGACACAGTCGAGGTAGTGTCGTGTGAAGACACAGTCGAGGTAGTGTCGTGTGAAGACACAGTCGAGGTAGTGTCGTGTGAAGACACAGTCGAGGTAGTGTCGTGTGAAGACACAGTCGAGGTAGTGTCGTGTGAAGACACAGTCGAGGTAGTGTCGTGTGAAGACACAGTCGAGGTAGTGTCGTGTGAAGACACAGTCGAGGTAGTGTCGTGTGAAGACATAGTCGAGGTAGTGTCGTGTGAAGACACAGTCGAGGTAGTGTCGTGTGAAGACACAGTCGAGGTAGTGTCGTGTGAAGACACAGTTGAGGTAGTGTCGTGTGAAGACACAGTCGAGGTAGTGTCGTGTGAAGACACAGTCGAGGTAGTGTCGTGTGAAGACACAGTCGAGGTAGTGTCGTGTGAAGACACAGTCGAGGTAGTGTCGTGTGAAGACACAGTCGAGGTAGTGTCGTGTGAAGACACAGTCGAGGTAGTGTCGTGTGAAGACATAGTCGAGGTGTCATGTGTGACACAGATGGTAGTGTTAACGGTGTCGTGTGCGAGACAGTTTGTGTCAGTAAGAACACAGGTGAAGGATGTAACACAAATCGTATGTCATTAGCAAGGTATCATGACACAGAGAACAGGGTGTCGAGTGACAGAGAGGAAGCGTGTTATGACGCAGAGAACAGGGTGTCATGTGATGTCAGCATAGTTGCTGATCCCCTTACATGTGTTGTATACATAGATTAGTTGAGTATCGTAGTACCATCCACGTGCTTTATATAGAAGCTCCCTAGGCAGAGTGACTGTATGGCATCATGGGATACAGCTGGAGTCAGTGAGACGCGCTGCCTCGCTCTCACTCGGCGTATAGACATCCAGGCAGTAACACGGCAGGCTGGGCCCATCCCTTCCTTACCACAGTCTGACAATATATATCGTTACCATCCAACAAGGTGTTTACTTTCAACCCTCTTATCTCCTTATCGAACCCCCCACGACAAATTGGTGACAGCGGAGGGCCTGTAATTCTGAGGATTACAGCGATTTCTGGAGATAAATTTCTACTGAGCCGGTCACCATCTTGTGAGTAGGCCTGCCAAGAAGGTTAACGCTCGACCTAGCCAGCCAGCTACTCCCGCAAGCATCTACCAGCCTCTACATTATTCACTGGTCAGTCTCTGTATTAGTGTTTATCTGCTTATTTGCATCACTCCCGAGGGGTTGACCCGAGTTTGCAAAATAAGCCAGCAGCCAGTCTGTGGTGAGGGAGTCAGTCAGCCTAGCCTACTCCATCCAGCCTTTGCCTGCCAAGCCAGCTTTCCACCCCTGCTGTGCTCATAGTTAGAAGTTATCAACCCATTCTGTGTGAAGGGTTAAGCAAAGCCAGCAACTAACCCAGGTGACTAACCCAGTACTCAAGCAAGCCACGTAGGTACAGTCTTCATCGCTTTGTGCTTCAAGCTCCAAGCCATTCTCAGTGCTTTTTCATCCCTGTGGTGTTGTGGTATTTCGTGGGTTTGTTTTAAGCTTAGGAACATTTTCACGCCAGTGAGGGTGTCCCCAGTGAGGCTTACGCCGTTCATCCCATAGGCCCACTCACCACGCGGTGCCTCGCCACTGCCCGGCCTCAGCCACCTCACTCAGCCACTCACCCAACCACTACCACTGTTTGTAGTCTTACTACGGGTTTTAGCACCATATTTTAAGGACCACATAGGGGGTCAAGAGCTAGAGTGTGTTTTCGTCAGTGGCGCCATCGTTAAGAGCCTCCTGTGAGAGTCAATCGTCGATGTAAGCGCTAATTCTACAATCACGTGTGGACCGTAGCCAGCCACGAGATGATAGCCTCCATCCTCCAACCTTCCACCATCTACCTAATTCTTCACCAAGTCGTTACAGTGATAATATTTTTCATAGAGACATTTGCGAGTGTTGAGACATTTCTTTTTGTGTTTCCAGTGATTTCTTAGTGACATTCAGTAACTCTTGATTAGACTCAGTGTTTATTATATATTGTTTGCAATATTTTTTTCTCTTCTTAATTCGGTGTTAATTTTCGTGCATAATTTCATGTCTGTTGTGTTGTGCTCCTTTTTTTTTATACTTGAAGTAAGTACCTTAGTGTTTTTTCCTTGTTGTGTGCAACACATATGAGCAGTATAGAACTTGTGTTTACACTTCAGAATCACCTTGTGTTCTCAGTATTCCAGTGAAGTAATTCAGTAATTTATTACCTTGTATTCTGCATCACAACTCGGTGTTGTCTGTTATATCTTTTATCCCAGCATTTGTGTATTCTTGCCAGTTTATTTCATTTTTCTCTGTGTATTGAACATTTTTGTGTTAATTCTTTTCATTTAGCCAGTGTCTAATTTGTCTTATCTCCACAGACAATAGTGCCATTGTTTTGTGCAAGCAAGAAAATTATTTTTTCCAAATTTTTTATACATCAAGTTTCATTGCAAGAAAATTCTAGTATTGTGTTTATATTGATGTGTTGTGTTCTGCATCACTGTAAGTGTTCAAACCTTTTGTTCTGTGTTTTTGCACCTATTATTTTATATTTCATTGAGAAAATTCACTCTTAGTGCAATTTTTGAGTTCTTCATTTAAAGTAAATAATTCTTTTGTTTGTTCAGTGAGTGTTGCTTAAGCTGCAATTAAGAGTTAAAGTGTTCACTCAGTTCATTCCTTGATAATAATTTTTTATCTTGTAGTAATTCTTGTGTGTAATTTTTTTTATTGCACATTGACTCATTTTGCAATAATTCTTGTGCAAGCATTGTGTTGCCATTAAAATTTTTCTTTCAGAAATTTTGTAGTGTGTGCAGCACTTTTGATTAGCAATTGTTATTTGCAATATTGCTACAGTTTATTTCAGTGCAGTTTCTTATGCTCTGTTCTGTGCATAATATTTTATTCTTTGTGTGCCATTTTATTTTATTTTTAGTGAATTGTTTTCCCAGTTTTTCTTTATTTTGCACAAGCTTTATTGAGTCCATTTTAACATTTTTGATTGATTCATCATATTATTGTTGAATTTCCCTATTGCATTGAGAGTAAAGACAACTCACTGTGCCATTCATTCAATTTTAAAGTAAAGTTGAGCAAATTAGATTTGAGTAGAGTACAAGTTCTCTGATTTTCCAAGTGTTGTTTATTCAGTTGAGTATTTTCTTTTGTGAGTGTGAGTTTTCTTTGCTTAAAGTGTGACCTGTCAATTTTTATTTACTTATGCAGAATAGTTAAGCATTTTCTTCCCGTTTAAGCTTACTGTGTCATTCTATTTTTTTTTTCTTGCCTTATGCCCTTGAATAAGTTCCCTGAGAACATGTCCCAGTCACTTTTGAATGTTCACTTAGTGTATCATGCCAGTCAAAGTCAATATGAATCAGTCCACAGTATCAGTATTCCCTTACTGAATGAAAGACAATACCTAGCCCTTGAGCAATGTGTTTGTTCTCATAGCTTGTATCCAAGATTTGTTAAAGTGCTGTGAAATGTGAAGTTCAGATTAAGCTCCTATAGATCCGTTCATTACTTATTAACGTAGCCGAGCGGTCAGGCACTAGTAATACTGTCACTCCTGTCTGGACTCCAGCCACATTATCGTGCACGCAGGATAGTGTACAGTTACCTTGGGTTTCAGAGGAACCTCAGACAACCCTGGGTGCTGAGACTACTATCCCTGCGATGGCGACTTGTTCAAGTACTCGTTCCTTCCCAGGGGATGCTTTGAGAAGAACTTTACTTGCAACGAGTTATGCTATCTCTTGCTGATGCCACAAGCCATTGCAGAAAGACGTTTCTGTGGCTAGTGTGCTCACTTGAGTGTTGTTGTTGTCCCTTGTGTTCCAGATGGTGATCCCATCCTCTTTGACAGTAATCCGTGCATTGTAAAAAGTTCTTTCTCGAGTAACTTTCACATGTTGTTAACGTTTGTAAGTGTAGTTTCTTTATAGCTGATACCTCGTGTCACTGTGTGAGACTCAGATTGAGTATCAGTATTGTTGACTGTGTTCATTTATTTTTCCCTGTGCTTGCAGTGAGATAGTAGATTCGTTCTCCCATGCTCATATTGCATGTTATAGCGTTAATTTTTTCAACCAGGGAGAGTCATCCACTCCACCAAGTTTGTTCATTCCTCCAGTAAGAAAGAGCCGATCCCTTGTGTTCTAGTGATTCGATTCCTGCTCCAGGAAGATCTTACTCTGACTGTGTAGCCACCAGCACCCATTAGTGACTTTGTAATGAGCCAAGAATTACTGTATCGAACAGTCGAGTTGAGTACTCCTAGCAGAAGAGTTAGCAATTCCACGGTCACTAGTGAATGTAGCTGTATCTTTTGTAGATACTCGTTCAGATCTCCCTCAGTCAAGGCATGTGTTAGCCATTGCAGAGGAATTCGATCCTCCCAGAGATAACCATTCTGCATACGTAAACCTTACCCTTGCAGAATTGGGTTTAAATGTAAACAGACTGTATAATTAGATGTCCGAGATGAATGAAACTGTCAACTGTGTGTTTTGTTATTAAATGATCAGTTTGTCAGAATTTTTGTGTTCACGTTCCCTCCGAGTTCTGAGAATTTATGATCCGTGTGCACCAGATTTTGCTGTTAATTACTTTCACTTTGTAAATATATATTTGTTCTTCCTCAGAATCCGTAGAGTGCATGAATACAGATCGATCGATCAATTCCATCCATAATGTACAATGATTTGTTCTTATAAGTCATAATGCATTACAATGAAACTCATTACGTTAAAAGTGATTACGTTAACACCCATTACGTAAAACTCATTATGTTAACATCCATTATGATACCATCCGTTAGTTCTAAGTTATATATGTCTTTGTTATTGTATAGAATCAGCCCAGAACCACCTGCCTATTCAGCCTATAGCATAGTAGTGTATGTCGAGACGACATACGTAACATGATCGAGCTGTCAGCATAGTTGCTGATCCCCTTACATGTGTTGTATGTATAGACTAGTTGAGTATCGTAGTACCATCCATGTGCTTTATATAGAAGATCCCTAGGCCGAGTGACTGTATGACGTCACGGGATACAGCTGGAGTCAGTGAGACGCGCTGCCTCGCTCTCACTCGGCGTATAGACATCCAGGCAGTAACACGGCAGGCTGGGCCCATCCCTTCCTTACCACAGTCTGACAATATATATTGTTACCATCCAACAAGGTGTTTACCTTCAACCCTCTTATCTCCTTACCGAACCCCACACAACCGACACGGAGAGAAGGCATGTCGTGTGGCACAGAGAAAAGGGCATCTTGTGACACAGAGAGAAGAAGCATTGTAGCACAGAGACAAGGGTGTCTTGTGACATGGAGTAGTAGGAGTATCATGACATTTAGAGAATACTAGTATCAAGTGATATGGGGTAGGTAGGGTCATAACTACACTGTTAGTGTAATGTGATAATAATGCCAAAGAATATACTCTTATTTTATAATGTTTCTTTACAAATCAAAGAATGTACTCTTTTATCTTAAACAATAATTTTACTAGTAAAGATTAAAAAGTATTGTATTTGTTTTTGTACTCCGGACAACATTGCATATTGCAGGTTTGGTAATGGGCGAGTTTATTAATTATACTATAAGCCTACTAGTTTAGCTTCCCCTAGAAGCTTCATTGCCAAATTTGTAATATTGTAATAGGTGTCAAGAATGAAACCCTGTTTTTCCCAACTGGTTTTCACTTGACACGACGCAATATTACATAGTGTTAATTTCAGAAACATAACCTAAGTGAAATACAAGGACCTAGTGTGTATATAATATTATTTCTTGTTTATCATACAGGAGTACAATTCAAGGAATCACATGTTTTCTCCAGCAATTTAGGTGTTCGAAGTTGTATGGTCAGTACAATTTCTATGTACATTCTCCAGATCTGCCATTTTGTCTGTCTTCAATAATACTCTCAGATTATAGTAGTACATATACAGTCTGCAGTCCATTCTGGCAAAAAGTGGTACCAACCATGGCAATGTCAGGCCAAGTTGCAAGTGCTCTAAAAATTAAAATACTATTTAAATATATACCATACTGGGCACATCAACTGTGCCTCTAAAACATAACTGAAACTTGGAATTTTCACTTCAAAAAATACCAATTTCTAGAGATTATAAAGAATTTTAAAAACTAAAAAAAAATAAAAATTATAATTAATTAAAAGAAAATTACAAAGATATAGACAATAAACACAAATACAAATAAAGAGGAATATTTCTATTCAAGACAAAATGCAAACTACTTAAAGTGATGACACTTTAGAAAAGATGAACCATCATATAAACATAAGTACACACCTGTTCTTGGAGGGAACATCTGTAGTTTTGTCAGCTCTGGCATTACTCCCAACTCCAGAAATCTTGGGGATGCGGGCCATGGATTTAAGCTCCTGAAAAAAAAAAAAAATATACACCTACCATCCGACTTACGACCTGCTCGACTTACGACCACTCGACTTACGACCGTGTTTTTTTTATGCCAAATTTCTGGGAAATAAACAACTACAGTGGACCCTCGAATTTAGTTCTGCCTTTTCTGTATGCAAAACTATTTTTATCTATAAAATGTATTTTTTGTTAATATTTCCCATAGGAAATAATGTAAATCCAATTAAACCATTCCAGACACCCAAAAATATTAACAAAATATACATTTTATAGATAATAAAAACAGTTTTGCATACAGAAAAGGCAGGACTAAATAGGAGGGTCCACTGTATCTGTGTTGTACACACTGTTTATCCTAAACCTTACAGTATAAAATAGAGTACTAACAGCATAAAAAGGAAAGTAAAACATGTAATACCAAAATAACACAATAAAATAAAGTCATTACAAAAATGTTTTGTTGATATTCAGTAGTAAAGTTCGACTAACGACCATTTCGACTTACGACCGGTTTCTTGGAACCGATCTCGGTCGTAAGTCGGATGGTAGGTTAGGTGTGTGTGTGTGTGTGTATGTGTGTATGTGTGTATGTATGTATGTATGTATGTATTATATATATATATATATATATATATATATATATATATATATATATATATATATATATATATATATATATATACAGTGGACCCCCGGTTAACGAACTTTTTTCATTCCAGAAGTATGTTCAGGTGCCAGTACTGACCGAATTTTTTCCCATAAGGAATATTGTGAAGTAGATTAGTCCATTTCAGACCCCGAAACATACACGTACAAACGCACTTACATAAATACACTTACATAATTGGTTGCATTTGGAGGTGATCGTTAAGCGGGGGTCCACTGTATATATATATATATATACACAGTGGACCCCCGCATACCGTTGGCATCACATAACGATTAATCTGCATACCGCTTGCTTTAATCGCAAAAATTTTGCCTCGCATACCGTTTAAAAACCCGCTCACCGCTGTTCGTCCGAGACGCGTCCATTGTGCGCCTTAGCCAGCCTCACATGTTCCGCCGGTGGCATTGTTTACCAGCCAGCCTCCGCGGTAGCATCCAAGCAACAATCATAACATTTCGTTTTTTTTAAGTGTTTTTGGGTATTTTACGGAAAATAAGTGACCATGGGCCCCCCAAAAAAGCTTCTATGCCAACCCTACAGCAATAAGGGTGAGAATTTCTATGAGAGAAGAAAAAAAACTTGAAAAGTTGAAAGTGGAGGCGGTTCTCCGACTGCCGGTTGTATAAAAACCCCAATCAACCAAGCTACAAATTGGGGGTCAGCTGCTCTCTGCCTGTCAGCGTGCGTAGCATCGTCTGGCGCTGAAACATCGTCTGCGCTGCTGTACACTGTCAGCTGCTGCTGCGCTGTAGCACGTCTGCGCGCTGTAGCACTGCACTGCTGCTGCGCGCTGAGCATCGTCGCTGCTGCGTACATCGTCTGTGCTGCTGTAGCATCGCTGCTGCTGCTGAGCACGTCACTGCTCTGCGAGATCGTCTGCTGCTGCTGTAGCATCGTCTGCTGCTCTGAGCACTGTTGTTGGTGGGCTTTTTGAAATAACCAAGAATCAATTAACCCCAGAGGATTGCCACCCAGGAAACCAAAAAAGTCAGGTCATCGAACGTCTAACTTATTTCCATTGGGTCCTTAATCTTGTCTCCAGGATGAAACCCCACCATCGACAAAACCCCCGGTGAACGGGGAAAAATGCATGGAACTAGTGCCAAATTGGGGAAAATTTTAAACCACAAAGGTTTTTTGGGAGAGATTTAAAATCGTATTGACATACACAGTGTGATAAATGTTTGGAAGAAAATACCAAAAGGACCACATACTCAGAGGAAAGGGGCACTCCCGGGACCGTCTCATCAGCCTTGCGCACTTCAAAAAGGTAAGTGCATTTTTCTCTTTTAGTAACTAGTACATGCACAAATATACTGTGCATGTACTACTCTACTATTGTGCTGTATCCTCTTTTTGTGTGAGGAAAATGTTATTTCCGGGTAAAATTTTTTTTTTCATATTTTTTGGGCGTCTTGCACGGATTAATTTGATTTCCATTATTTCTTATGGGGAAAATTCATTCGCATACCGTTTATTTCGCATACCAATGACCCTTTTTTGCACGGATTAAAATTGGTATCGGGTCCATTTATGGTGTGTGGTGTGTGGGTGTGTGTGTTTGTGTGGTGGTGTGGTGTGTGTGTGGGTTGTGTGTGTTGGTGAAATTAATACAGGGGACCCCCGCATAGCGAACTTAACCCGGGCAAAAAGGGCTGGTCTTATGCAAAATGTTCGCTATGCAAATTAATTTTCCCCAAAAGAAATAATGGAAAAAAAATTAATCCGTGCAAGACACCCAAAAGTATGAAAAAAAAAAAATTTTTTACCACAAAAAAATGTTAATTTTAGTACACAAAAACTAAAAAAGGGCATGCACAATTACATACACTTACTTTTATTGAAGATCTGTGAGATTGATGGATGGGAGGAGGGAGAGAGAGTTTAGTGTTTAGAAGGGGAATCCCCTCCATTAACACTTGAGGGGGCAAGTCCTTTTCCGGGGTTACTTCCCTTCTTCTTTTAATGCCACTAGGACCAGCTTCAGATCACTGGACTTCTTTCTGCCATAGACCCTCGTACCTCCCTTTCCCTTTTTACGATTTGTCTAAAATTGGGCCATAACATTGTCATTGAAATAGTCACCAGCACGCCTTGCAACAGCTGTGTCGGGGTGATTTTCATCCATAAAGGTTTGCAGTTCAACCCACTGTGCACACTTTTCCCTTTAATTTTTGAAGTAGGCACAATGGATTCCACAACTGGCATAGGCTTCTCAGGTTAGCCCCAAACCCTTCAAAATTTTTCTTAATTTCCCATACTAATTCTCACCCTTTTTACCACAGGGTTGGCACTAGAAGCTTTCTTGGGGCCCATGGTCACTTATTTTCAACAAACAGAACCGAAAACCTGTAATAATACGAAATATTCCGAGTGTATGCTTGAATGTTACCGCGGAGCTAGCTGGTAAACAATGGGAACGGGGGGCACATGTAGGCTGGCTGGGGGCCCCAATTGGACCGTCTGGGACGAAGTTCGCTGAGGCGGGTTTTTGTCTATGCGGGAAAAATTTTTAGCGATCAAAGCGTTCGCTATGCGGAATGTTCGCTATGAAAGGGCGTTCGCTATGCCGGGGTCCACTGTATATATAAATATATATATAATATATATATATAAATATATAATATATATATATATATATATTAAATATATAATATATATATATAATATAAAAATATAATATATATATATATTATAATAAAATATATATATTTTATTTTTTTTATTATCACACCGGCCGATTCCCACCAAGGCAGTGGCCCGAAAAAGAAAAACTTTCACCATCATTCACTCCTTCACTGTCTTGCCAGAAGGGTCTTTCCCACTACAGTTTTTAAACTGCAACATTAACACCCCTCCTTCAGAGTGCAGGCCTGTACTTTCCCATTTCCAGGACTCAAGTCCGGCCTGCCGTTTCCCTGAATCCCTTCATAAATGTTACTTTGCTCACACTCCAACAGCACTCAAGTTATTTAAAAAACCCTTTTTCTCCATTCACTCCTATCAAACACGCTCACCCTGCCTGCCCGGAAGTCCAAGCCCCTCGCACACAAAACCTCCTTACCCCCTCCCTCCAACCCTTCCAGGCGAACCCCCACCCCGCCTTTTCCCTTTCCCCTACAGACTGAAAACACTCTTGAAGTCTTCGTTTCGCTCCATTCTCTCTACATGTCCGAACCACCTCAACAACCCTTCCTCAGCCCCTGGACAACATTTTTGGTAATCCCGCACCTCCTCCTAACTTCCCAAAACTTACGAATTCCCCTGCATTAATATTCAACACCACCCCCCCATTGCCCTCAGGCATGACATCTCCACTGCCTCCAGCCTTCTCCTCGCGCAACATTCATCACCCACGCTTTTACACCCATATAAGAGCGTTGGTAAAACTATACTCTCATACATTCCCCTCTTTGCCTCCAAGGACAAAGTTCTTTGTCTCCACAACTCCTAAGTGCACCACTCACTTTTTTTTCCCTCAACAATTTTTATGATTCCCCCTCATCTTTCATAGACCCATCCGCTGACACGTCCACTCCCAAATATCTGAAACGTTCACCTCCTCCATTAATCTCTCCCTCCAATCTGATATTCAATCTTTCATCACCTAAACTTTTTTTTATCCTCATAACCTTACTCTTTCCTGTATTCACCTTTAATTTCTTCTTTGCACACCCTACCAAATTCATCCACCAATCTCTGCAACTTCTCTTCAGAATCTCCCAAGAGCACAGTGTCATCATATATATATATATATATATATATATATATATATATATTTTATAATATATATAATATATATATATATATATATAATATAATATAAAGCTGTAAGCCTTCTCCCTGAAAGCTGGCTGCCTTGGGTCAAACGTGTAGCTCATGCTACACGCCAAGGTATTGGGCCAGTGTGGGTAGATTGGTAAAGCACTGCGTACCTTTGGTTTTAAAAAAATTTTTCAGAAAATTTAAAAAATTTTATTTTTTTTTTAAAACTCCGAAAAACATTAATTTTGCATTTAAAGGGGCTTTTTTTTTAAAAATTTTTTTTTTTGGTTTGAAATTTTTTTTGTTTTTTGGGTGTTTGTTTTTAAATTTTTCATTGACCGAAAAAAAATTTTTAAAAAAATTTTTTGGGAAATCAAGGATTATTTTTAATATTATTTTTTATCTCGGGGAAAAATTAAAAAAAAAATTTTTTCCACAAATAAATTGTATTAGTACAAAACTTCCCAATCCCCTTTTTTTTTTAAAAATTTTTTATGTGATTAAGAAAATTTTGGGAAAAAGGGCCCCAAAAAATGGGGCCCAATTCCTGAAAAATTTTTTTAAATAACCATCGGCAAATTCTTAAATAACGCCCTTGGTTTTTCATTAAAAAAACCAATTTTCAAGTTATGAATTTTAAAAAAAAAAAAATAAAAATTTTTTTAAAAAAAAAATTTGAAAATCAAAAAAAAATGGGAAATTTTTTTTTAAGCAAAAATAAAACCCAAAAAGGATTTTTTTGGGGAAACCCTAAAACTAACCCCCTTTCTTAAACATGTTTTTAAAAGGTTTTCCCAAACCCCAAAATTTACGCCAGGTTTAAAACCCCTAAAAAAAAAAAAAAATTTTTATTTAACCCCCCCTTTAGCCTGTTATTACAACCCGCGACTTAGCCGGGGAAAAATTTTGGGAAAAAAATTTTTAAAAAAATTTTTTTTTTTTCGATAAAAAAACTTTTTTTTAAAAATTTTTTTTTTGTTATTTTTCCATGGAAATAAAAATAATTTAAAAATTAAAAAAAAATTTAAAAAAAATTTTTTTAAAATAAAAAATTTTATAAAAAAAAAACAAATAGGATAAATTTTTTTTAAATTTTTTAAACCGCTTTTAAAAAAAGTTCCCAAAAAAAAAAAATCCCATAAAAAAAATAACCTTTAAAAAAAGTTTAAAAAAATTTTTTTTAAAACATAAAAAGCCCCTAAGACCATTTTACCCTTCGACTTTTCGGCCGCCGGTTCGAATCTTTTTATTTTTGTTTTTTGGGGGTGGGTTTTTTTTGTTTTTTTTTTTTTTGGGGTAAAATTGGGGGAAAATTTTAATTTTAGTTTTTAAAAATTTTAGTTTTTTATAAATAAAATTTAAATATTTTTTTTTTTTTAAAAATTTAATAAATAAAACCAAAAAACTTAAAATTTTGTATCAAAAAAACCCTCAAATTTTTCAAAAAATCTTTTTCCCCTTTTTTAAACCTCCCCCTGGTTTTTTTAAACGGTTCAAACCTCCTCCCTAATAACAAATTTTTAAAAATAAAATTTTGGGTTTTAAAACCCAAAATTTTTCCCCTTTCCGGAAAATTTGTTTTCCCATTCTAAAAAATTTTTTAAATCATTCCTTTAAGTTTTTAATTTTAAAGGGGAATTGAAAAAAATTTAAAATTTCAAAAAACCCTTTTAAAAAACTTTCCTACCCCATAAAACCCCATAAAATAACCCTTTTTTTCCCCAAAATTTTCTGAATTTAATTTTTTTGACCCAAATTTAAAAAATTAAAAATTTAAAAATAAAAGAAAAATTTTTAAAAATAAAAAATTTTTAATTATAAATTTTTTAAATTAAAAATTTTTAAAAAAAAAAAACCTTAAAAAAAAAATTGTTTTTCCCCTTACCAGAAAAGGTATTCCCTTTTTTTTAAAGATTTTTTTTAAAGTTGTAAAATTCTAAAAAAATTGAAAAAATCCCCCAAAAAATGGGGGTTTGTCTTAATTTCCTTAAAAAAATTTCAAAAAATTTTGGGGGGGAAAAGAAAAAAAAAAAAAAACCAAAAAATTGCTTGAACTGGAAAGACCAATTTTTAAAAGGGGGTTTTTAACCATCCTTTTTAAAAAAAGTTGAGGTTTAAAAAAAGTCCTTGCAGGTTTGAATTGTTTATCATTTTTTGGCAATTTGTTTTTCCCCTTTTTAAAAAATTGATCCAAATAAAATAAAATTTTTAAAATTTTCCGGGAAAAAAAAATCTTAAAATTTTTTTTTCTTGGGGGAATGTTTGGGGGGGGGCCCAAACCTTTTCCAATTGGGGCCCGGTCCTGAAAACCTTTGTGGTTATATGAGGTCCGCCCCCCCCCTTTTAAAAATTTTTTTTTTTTTTTAATTTTTATAATTATTTTTAAAAATTTTAAATTTTTTATTTTTAATTTTTTTCATCAAACACAAATTTTTAAAAAATTTTTATAAATATTTAAATTTTTAAAAATTTTTAAAATTTAATTTTTAAACCCCAAACGTGGAGGTGTTGCCCCAATAAGATTAATAATCCCTTCTTATGAAAAATTTCCCTGAAACCCCTTTAAAACCCCCCCAGGTTGCCGGGTCCAAATTGTTTAATTTTTTTTTTTTTTAAAATTTTTTTAAATTACATAAATAAATTAAATTTTTTTTTAATTTTTTTATTTTTTAAAAATAAAAAAAGGGGAAAAAATTTCATCCCCGGGGGGGTGTTACAAAAGAAAAAAATCTTATAATTGAAAGGGGTGCCTCCACTCCCGGGTTTTTAAATCCCCCAACAACCTCCTCAATAGTGTACCCCGCTACGCGGGGGCCCTTTTTAAAAAATGTCTGTTTCCCTAAAACGCCTCCCGGTTAACTTGGCTCTCCTTTTACCCCCCGGGCCCCCCGGGCCCCTAAAACCTTCACCTCCCCCTTTTGGGGCCCCTCTCGTCTCCTCGCGGGTACACCCTTTGTTCTGTCCTCCATCTCTGCGAAAAAACCCCCTTTTTTTTTTGCCATTTTTTCCGGCACTTTTTTCATTGGAATTCCAAAAAAATTTCCCCCAAAAGGTTCCACCCGGGAAAAAAAAAAGTCAGTTTCCGGCTTTAATTTTCCTTTCCAATTTTTTCCCCAGATGAAACCCAACCCAAAAACCCCAAAAAGGAAAAATTTGAACTAGGCTTTTGGTGTTTTTAAAACCAAAAAATTGGTTTAAAATTTTAAAACTTGGCTACCATTTATCAATTTGAAAAAAACCCCCAAACCTACATCTCGAAAACACTCCCAACACTTTTTATCTCTTTCCTCTCAAAAAAGGTACTTTTTTATTCTTAATTTACAACAAAAAAAAATTTTTTGGAATTCTTTTCCCTTTTTGGGTTTCCCCCCCGGGGTTGGAAAAAATTTGTGGTAAAAAAATTTTTTAACTTTTGGGGCTTCCGGTTTAAATTTAAACCAATTTTAAAAAAACAGCATACCTTTTCCGTTAAGGCCCTTCCTTGGGGGGAAAAATTTTCTTTCCCTGTATTTTTGGGTTTAATATTTTAAAATTTTTTTTTTTTTTTTTTTAAAAGGGGCTCCCCCACGGTCCCCAAAAAAAAAGAAAACCCAAAAAAAAAATATTTCTATTTTCCCCTTTCCCCACTGCAAAATTTTTTTAAGGGGTCTGAAAAAACCCACTAAAAAAAAAAAGTCCAAAATTTCCCTAAAAACTCCTACCAAAACCCCTCCTTTAATCAAAAAGACTTTTTTTAATCAAGCCGATTTAAAAAAGGTTTCCCCCCTTTTAAAAATTTCCCTCACACCCCAACTTTCTAGGCCCAATACATTTTTTCCCCCAAAAACACCTCCCATTTAACCCCAAACCCCTTCCCAAAACCTCCCCCCCTTCCCCCCTTTTTAAAGGACCCCCCCCCGTTTTTCCCCCCCTATAAATTGTTTCCACCCTTCTACGTACCCACCTAAATCCAAGCCCCTCAACAACCCCTTTCCCCCTCTAAATTTTTTTAAACCCACCCCCCCCCTTTTCCACCCCCAAATTTTGAAAATTTTCAACCCACATGCCCAAACAACACCCCTGCCTTTCCACGTTCCCCCCCTTTTTTTACCCCCAACTTAAAACCCTTTTAAAATTTTTACACTATCTTCATAATCCCTTTTTCCTCCTAAACCTTTTTTCCCCCCCTAACCCCACCCCACCCTCCCTTTTTTTTTAAAATTAACCTACCTTCTCCTCCGGAAAACCCTTTTCCCAAGACCCTAAAAAAAAACCTATCTTTTTCCTCCCCAATTTTATCCAATTTTCTTTTTAACATTTGACCCCCTCCCCCTTTTTTTAATGCCCCCCTTTTTAAACTTTTCCTTTCCAAATTAAACTCCCTAACTTTGTTTTTTTTTAAAACTCCCTCCTTTTACAAAAAATTTCTTCCCTTTTTAATTTTATTCCCCAAATTTATCCCCCTCCCCCAAAAACACCCCACCCAACCCTTACAACCCCCCTTTTTTTTTTTCCCCTTGCCCAAACCCCCCCTTTCTCTCTTTTAAAACCCCAAATTTTTTCCCCCACCCAACCCCCTAACCTTTTTTTAAAAAAAATTTTCCCCTTTTTAAAACTTACCCCTATTCCTTATTAACTCTCCACTTCCCCTTTACTCTCACATTTTTTTTTAAAACATTGAAAAAAATTTTTCCCCCTTTTTACCCCTTTTTCCATAATTTTAATGAAAACCCCTTTACAACCCAACTTAAAACCCCCTTTGTCCCCCAAATCCACACTTTTCCCAAAATTCTTTTATCCCCACCTTTTTCCGTTATCTAATTTTCCTATAATTTTTACATCCTTTCCCCCCCTTCCCCCTTATTGGGACTTTAATCCTTGCTAAAAACCTTCCCCCTTTTTCTATATTAAAAAATCCCCCTAAATAATCCCCCCCCTTTTCACTATACCCCACCCCCTTTTCCCCCTTTCATTTTACTTTCCCCCGTCCTCCCCCCATTACTCTGCTCCCCACCCAAAAGAGGGTTCCTCCCTCCTCAAAAATTTATCCTCTTTTTCTTTTTAACATTTAAAATTCCCCAAAAATTCCCCCCATTCCCAATACCTCCATCCCCCCATAAAAAAAACCCCCTTCCCTTTTTTTTACAAACCCAAATTTTTTCCCCTGGCTTCTTAATTGTTAACTCCCCTCCAAAATTTTTCTTATTTCAAAAATTTTTTGAATCCCTCCCCTCTTATTTCTCTCTTTTCTCTTCACCCCTCTTTCCTTTTTTTTCTCCATATACTCCCTTTTTATAACTTTTTTGTAAAAATCTCAAAACAACCTTTTTCTCTTTTTTACCCCTTCACTTCATCATTACCCCAAACCTCCTCTTTCCCCCCCCCACCCCCCCCAAAAACCCAAACTTCTGCCCACATTTTAAACTCATTTTTAAAATACCAAACCCCTTACCCCCCCCAATCCTTTGCCCTAGCCCCTTCTCCAATAGTGTTATATCTACCCAACTTTCCCCCCCCTAGTTTTTTAAATTCACCTCCCTTTCTTTTTTTCCATTCCCCCTTTTCCCCCTTACCCCTTTTCTCTAATGTACTACAACAAAAAATGATTTATTACGTGGCCCCCCTAAAAACATGTAAATCCCGGAGCCCCACCCACAACCCTTTTTTCCCCCAAAACTAATCAAAAAACTACTTTCATTTGCTCTCAACCCTTTTTTAAAATTTTTTACCTCTTTTTCTAAAATATTTTTTACTTAACCAAACCCCTTTTTAACAAATCAATTTAAAGGCTCCCCCATTTCATTTTCCCTGGGACCCCAAAATTTTTCCTACTATCCCCCTTAAATTTTCCCCCCTTTTGCATTTTAAAAACCCCCCCACCATTCTCTCCACTTTTCAAAACTCCCCCCCCATTTACTTTTAAAATTTTCCCAAATCTCCCCCTTCTCCCCTAATTTCCCTCTTCTCCAGTGCTTTCCGCTTATTATATTTATAATTTTTTTAAAATATTTTAATATTTAAAATATTTTTTTTATAAAAATATTTTTAAAAATTTTTTTTTATTTAAATAATTATTTATTAAAATTTTTTAAAAATTTTATTTTTTTACCTTAAATTTTATATAAATAAAAACCTGGCCGATCCCCCAAGGCATCCCCGAAAAAGCTTTTTCCCCCTTTTTTAAATTTTCTTGAGAAGGGGTTTACACTCGTTTTAAAAAAACCATTTAAAACCCCTTTAGGGGGAGACTTTTCCCATTCCCCCGGACTAAGTGGCCTGGGTTTTTTAAAATTTATAAATTTATTTTCCAATAAAATAATATTAAAAAATTTTATTTTTTATAAAATTAGATGTTAATAAAAAAAAAAAAAAAAAATTTTAATTTTAAAATTTAATAGTTCCCTTTTCCATAAAAAAAAAACTGATAATTTGAATCATTTGTTTCCTATTCTCTCTACATTCCGAACCCCTAACACCCTTCCCTCACCCTCTGGAAAAAAAAACCAGCAGTTTTGGTAATTCCCCGCACCCCCTAACTTAAATAGAATTTTGCTTATATTCAAAAAAATTGCCCTCAGAAAAGAATTACTTATTTTTTCCTCGTGAAAAAACACCCACACTTACACCCATATTTTAAAAGGTTTGGTAAAACTATATTATACATTCCCCCTTTTTTCCTCCAAGGAAAAGTTCTTTTGTCTAAAAAAAATCTAAGTGAATCCTCTTTTCCCTATAATTCTAAGATTTCACCTCTTCTTTATAACCCATCGCGACACGTCACTCCCAAATATCTGAATAGTTTTTCCCCCTCCATACCTCTCCCCTCCAATCGAAATTTTCATCACCTAATCTTTTGTTATTATAACCTTTTCTCTTTCCTGTATTCACCTTTTAATTTTTCTTTTTCTTTTTTCACACCCTAAAAAAATTCTCCACCAATCTCTGCAACTTTTTCAGAAAAATTCCCCAAACAAAAAGTGCATCAGAAAAAAGAAAAAAAAAAAAAAAAAAAAAAAAAAAAAAAAAAAACAAAAAAAAAAAAAAAAAATTAAAAATATATATTAAAAAATATATATATATATATATATATATAAATATATATAATATAAATATTAAAATATATAATATAAAAATATATTATAAATATTTTAGAAAAAAAAAACCCCCTGAAGGCCCTGAAAAGAGTATTGAATCTTTCCTTGACGATGGACAGTGGTTGCAAGCCCACTTCCCGGGTTTTGGAAGTAGCGATCCCCCCGATTGCTCTACCCTTTCCACCTCTTCCATAGCATCAAACAGTTGATAAAACAAATTCTTCCCGACACCCTCAGAAATCCAGAAATAGAAGACCTACTATGCCAGAGCCAAACCCCAAAGGGGGACTCCCTTCTGCTCCGCACCAACCCTAGTGCAGCACGGGTCACAACGTCAACTGGGATGGCCCGATTTCTGAAAAAGGGGCTTTCCAACATCTCAGGCTGCAACATAATGAAATTGCCCTCTCCAGGGTGTGAGTGCCCCTCACTGGGGGTTCCTCCAAACAGTTCCCATATCAGCAATGGAACGCGACCGCCCCAAGACCCTCCGATTGCAGTGGGCCTGCGCTTGCTGCCCCCAAATTTAAACAGAATAATGTGTATTTGCAGCAAAGTGCAAGCAGACCAAAACGGGCCATGGGTTTTAAATGTTCCAAAACCCAAGGGGGGAAGACACAATGAGGTCAACGACATCATTTAAAAGAAACCCCTTTCACAGCTGGATGCCCTGCCCAGAGGGAGCCCGATCATAGCACCAACAAAACCCACAAACCCGCAAAACCACCCCGACGGGACACCATCTATCCTTGGAAGAATCAAGCTCTTACTGGGGCTTTCCCGTGTGTCCACATGGGTGACACCTATATCCCCATGTGGGGGGAAGGGAGGGGTGCTGACCCCAGGGAGGGGTACAAATCCGCAAGTACAGGACATTAGCCAAAAATATCAATTTGTCCCCTTGGGATCAGAGACCTTGGGGAAAATGGGAAAAAAAAGCCACACGTTTCCTTTTAACCCTTTTACTGTTTCAGGCCCCTCTCTAAACTGTCTTCTAGCGCCAATATTCGAAAAAAAAAAAATTTTTTTTTCTTTTGAAAATTTTGGGAAAATTTTTTTGAGTGTTTTAAGCCTAAAAAAAAAAAATTTTCCTCATACTTACCGAGATAAAGCCGCAAAATTTGCAGAAAGTGACTGCGCACGGCAAAAGCGGGGACTGCACCCACCCTTTTTTCTTTTTATTTACTCTAATCAAAGGTTTCTTGCATTTTTCAATTTTTTTTTCCAGGGAAATTATGTGGGGCCGTGAACCAATGTAAGGTGCATTTCAAATAAACCCCATTTTTTACAAAACAATAACAGAACAAAAAATTTTTCAATTAGTTTTTTGGGATACATTTTTTACACAAACAAACAATACAAAAAAAAATTTTATTACATTGTTCCTAATATTACTAGTACAGTCACAAACACGTTCCCGAACTGCTGCACTTGTGGAACCTTTGAAACATGGGTTTTGCAGAGGGGGACTTCCCCTCCTCACACATAAAAAAAGGCCCCTGCGTGTTTGTGGGGTTTTTTGTATGCAATACAAACTAAAACCTTCACATTTTCGAAAGAAAGGGCAGTTTTATGGGGGGAGTTATCCCAGCCTGAAACGAGATGACGAGGGGGGCGCGGGGTATTGCGGAGTTGCCCCCCTTGGGACTTTTGCAATTAAAATTTCTGTTATTGAAGGCAAAATTCACCCATATTTTGGTGTTTTTTTAGCTTCAAATTTATAATATAAGCATTAAAATAGATATTCAACAAATGGAAAAAAATTTTTTTACCCCTTATAACTCTTGCGTACCCTTCAAAACCCAAACTGCAGCACATTTGTCCACTAAGGCATATTGAGGTTTTTGTCCATGACAACTGCAGGCTTTAGAATGGGTTCATGGCCCGTGTCCCGCCACTGGGACCATTTTTTTCCGTGAATGATGTCAACAATGTGACATCACGTTTTTCTGCCAAAATGCCATGATGCATTGGGAGCAAAAGGGTTGCACTTACCTCTGCGAGGCGCCGAAACCTTGGCATATTTTTACGATTACCCCGCACTGGTCACACACGCTGTCAATTCACTCGCAAAAAATCACGAGTATGGGGCTTGTGTACCATTATCAGTAAATAACTATGCCCCCTTACCCAAATATGGTTTTTACATTTTTGAACCCCATCACCCGAGATACCCAAATACTTTTTGGTTTTCTCCCAAATATTACTGCCCTGTACCAAACCAAAAATAGACCCTTTTGCAATCGCACGTACAAAAAAGCTTTAACCAAAGCGTTTCCTCTTGCTTGGTATTTATAGCTTTAATGAGGTCTTCCTTGAATAAAATCAAGGACTCATCAATAACAACCCTGAAGGGTTTTAAAAAAACAGCAGCACTTTTTTTTCAGGGACTAAAACTATTTCTGTCTTAATAACTGTCGCTTCTGTCAGGCCGGGGTTTTTTCTGAAAAGTGAACATATGTAACGATAGGAAACGATTGACACCTTTAAAGTCACTAAAAACCGGAGTTGAAATCAGCGTTCTGTTGCCCAGAGTGGTGACAGGTGCTTATACACATTGGTAAGCATTATGTGGGAAAAAAAAGGGCATCTCGCCACGTTTCTCCTTTCCCCTTTTGTAGCCGTATTTGGTGAGAGAATTGTATTTGCCCTGGTTAAAAACAGTACGGTTTGTTTTCCCCGCAATGATTCCCTCAGGGTTCATCGAAGAAAAACTCAAGCAGCCAGTTCACTGGCATTGTTTTCCCAAATGGGGCAAATGGCTTTATTCCCCTTTTTGGGTTTCATCAAAGCTGGGGAGGAACAAAACGTCCCCGCCTGCCAATCCCAGATGCGGTCGCTGGGGGGGTTGGGTATTGTACCCGGATTGTGGTTTTGCAGGTTGGGGGTGCAGGTTGTGGAGTGTGGGGTAGGGTGAGGGGGTTTTTGCAAGTCACACGTGGGTTAGCGTGGCCCCTATGGGGCCACATGGGCCTCCACCTCACATCCCACCACCACTGCCTGCCCACACTCCTCTTCATACCCCTCGTTACAATATCGCATCTTTATCAGGAGTGGTTAGGGCCAGGGATGGCCCAGAGTTTTTCCCTTTCCCCCCGGAAAACATATGAAAAACTACCCGAAGAGCTATTGTACATACTGCCCGTTTACTTGGGGAAAATTTACTCCCTGTCCTAGAAAAGCTTTTAATGATTTTAAATCACATCACTATCCTGCTAACATCGGGGGTTTTCACGACCAAATTTTCCTCTTTTGTCCGGTACAGGGGAACTTTAAAATGAACAAGCCGGCCCACACCAGAGGGGGAAGGTTGTGGTTCATCAGGGGTTTTCCCTAATTTTTATCCTGGGGACTTTTTCCCGAACACTCGTTTAAAACCCCGGAATTCACTGTCACTGACATTTTTATCGCTGTTAGAGCTATCACTTGGGGAAAAAAAGACCCCCAAACCCCGGGGGTGAGGAACTTTTTACCGAGAGGGATGGTGAAAATGGACTAACAACTGGCATCCCACAATCACCGCTGGGTCCCAGATTTTTTTCACAGGGGGCCCAACCACTGAGACCCATTTTCTCTCAAAAGGCCTACCAGGCCCTTTTTCCCTTGATTTGAACCGCTAGAATTTTTGGTATAAATTTCGTCAAAACATTGGTCGAAGCGTATTTTATACCGGAAACAGTCCCCCCAAAGGGTTTAAAAAATTTTTTTCCGCTCATCGAACCCCCAGGGGCCCAAGGCACCACTTTCATGTTCCAGGCCCCCAGCGTCGCCTCCAGAGGGAAATGCTTTGGTACTTGGCTCGGTCCAGCCCGGGGGCTGGGGGAAATTCAGATCTTTTATACATTGTGCCATTGTATTCATGTTATGTTTTTTTCTGTAAATGATTTTGTTTATTAATAAATGTTCACATAGAATATAAAAATATAGGGTGGTAGACTGATACACCTTGAAGTCTTCTGTTTCGCTCCATTCTCTTCCCCCGTCCGAACCACCTCAAAACCCTTTCCCGCCCCTGGACAACGTTTTGGTAACCGCATTCCTCCTAAATTCCAAACAACAATTCTCTGCATTATTTCCACCAACTTGCCCCAGACATGAATCTCCACTGCTCCCCCTTCTCCTCACTGCAACATTCATCACCCAGCTTTACACCCAATAAAAACGTTTTTGGGAAAAAATAAACTCCTACATTTCCCCCCTTTGCCTTCAAGACAAAATTCTTTGTCTCCCCTCCGATGCACCACTCAACCCCTTTTCCCCCCATCATTCATATTCACCCATCTTTCTAGACCATCTGCTGACACTCCACTCCCCAAAAATCTGAATACATTCACCTCCCCCCATACTCTCTCCCCCCCGATCTGATATCCAATCTTTCATCACCTAATCTTTTTAACCTCATAACCTTACTCTTTCCAGTATTCACTTTTAATTTTCTTTTTTTGCATACCCTATCAAATTCATCCACCACCTCTGCAACTTCTCTTTTATTAAATAAAATAAAAACACTAACCACTCCAAAACTACATCCTCACCTGCTTTTAACATTTCTATCTTTATCCTATCAATCCCAGCTGCTTTACCCGCTGCATTCTACTCACTGCCCCACATACTCCCCCCACACTCACACTCGAAGGTACAGATTTAGTTATGATGCCATATATGTGAACAGGTGCAATAGTGCCCACAAATTAAACATTATCCTACTCATTTAGGAATTCCACTAGTTTAGTTCCATTGATGTTTGTTACAGATATTCCAATATCTATATTACACTGGTATTTCATGATTAACAAAGACAGAGCAACATGTGGCTCCCACAATGCACTTAGCAAACTGGAAATTTTTCTCTACTACTGCATACACCCACTCTTTGTTGTGAAGGGCACTCACGATTCTCGTGCCAAATTTGAAGACATAAAAGGCGAATTCGCATCACCAGTACACCATGCCATGAAATGCATTGGTGTTGTCAGCACTTTAAGGGTAAATACATACAATCACTTACGCCACAGATCCCTGTGCATACGTATCCCACACCATACTCAGTTGTGTTAGTAAATCAACTTCTGATCTTTTAATCATCCTATCTTATGTACGGATCGTAACCATGGCTGTACAACAATTGCACAACCCAGGGCAGTTGCCTCTCACTACTAAAGGACCACCAAGACCTAGTCTTGGATACACTGATGGACAAACAAAATGCAGATGTAATATATAGAGACTTTGCAAAAGCCTTTAACCCTTTGACTGTTTCAGTCATATATGTACGTCTTAAGAGCCAATGTGTTTGACATATATATATACTCAAAAATTCTAGCAGCCTCAAATCAAGAGGGGGAAAGCTGGAAGGCCCACATGTGAAAGAATGGGTCTGTGTGGTCAGTGTGCATAGTATAAAAAAAAATCCTGCAGCACACAGTGCATAATGAGGAAAAAAAAAAAAAACTCCGACTGTGTTTTTGGATTAAAACGCTGACTTTGAGGTGTATTTTCATATAGTTTTTATGGTTATATTCTCATTTTCATAGTCACATTTGATAGAATGGAAAACACATTATAGAAACGGAGATTTTGATTGGTTTTACTAGGAAAAGGACCTTGGAATGGAGCTCAAAGTAGGGGAAATGTTTGATTTTTCCGATGTTCAAGAGTAAACAAATGGTGTCATTGTCCAATAAATGTCCAACTAGCCATTTTAATATGCAGTCATGAATGGGTTGACATTATTTATACAATTATTACAATATTAGCATAGTCTGCGTAACAGTAAATCTTCTATTTTTTGTTTGAATAAAAATTCAAAATAGAAAGCAAGAGTGATATCAGAGGGGCCTGGAGAAGTGACTGATGAACAAAGAAAATGTTATTTTAGAGCCAGGAATGTCTGCATTGTTCATTCTGGACCCTATTTTGAAACTGCCATTTTTTAATTTGCGTGAAATTGGCCAAATTGCCAATTTCTGACCACTTTATTGAGTAGTTGAAATTGGTAAATGGGCAGTTTCTTGCACTCAATCGATAGAACAAGTGGAGTTCTAAAGAAATAGCTACGAGTTTGGTAGACGGAACAATAGAATTAGCCGAAAATAGGGCTCAAATTGGGTGAAAGCGCCGATTTGTAAATATCGCCGAGGTTGCTAACTTCGCGAGAGCGTAATTCCGTAAGTTTTCCACCAAATTTCATACTTTTGGTGTCATTACCATCGGGAAAAGATTCTCTTATCATTTCATAAGAATTTTTTTTTTTTTCAAATATTTTGCAACACCAGGAGACACCTCAAGATTTGGGGTTGCGACAGTCAAAGGGTTAACAAGTGTGATCATGGCGTAATAGCATACAAAATGTGTGCTAAAGGAAAAACTAGAAACGTGGACAGATGGCTCTAGCTTTCTAACTAATCAAATACAAGGTACAATAGTAAACAGAGTTAAATCAACAGTTGCCACAGTAAAAAGCTCTATTCCACAAGGTACAGGAGTTGACCCCATCCTTTTTCTCATCCTCGTATCTGACATAGGCAAAGATGTAAGCAATAACACTCTGTCTTCCTCTGCATACAATACTAGAATCTGCATGAGTGTCATCCATTAAGAACAGTGTAAATCTCCAAGCAGATATAAACCAAATTTTCCAATGGGCTCCAGAAAACAATATGAAATTCAATGAAGACAAATTTCAATTTATCAGTTATATAAACTTGAAGAAATAATAGCTAGAACAGAGTATAAAAAATTCTAACCACACAATAGAGCGAAAAACTAATGTGAAGGACTTAGGACTGATAATGTCAAAGGATCTTGCTTTCAAAGATCACAACATTGTCACTATCACCACCACGAAGAAAATGATAGGATGGATAATGAGAACTTGCAAAACAAGGGATGCCAAGCCAATGATGATCCTCTTTAAGTCACTTGTTCTCTCTAGGCTTAAATCCTGCTGTACATTAACAGTCCCATTCAAGGCAGGGAAAAATTGCTGATCTGGAAAATGTAGAGAACCTTCACTGCATAAACCTCTAAGTATAGTCAAGCACCTTAATTACTGGGAATATCTAAAATCCTTTGACCTGCACTCCTTAGAATGCAGGCATGAAATTACATCATGGCATGAAATTACATCATAATTTATACCTCGAAAATCCTAGAGGGACTGTCTCAAATCTGTACACAGAAATCACTCCCTATGAAAGCAAAACACTCAGCAGGCAGTGCAACATTCTCCCTATGAAAAGAAGGGGTTGTTGTGAATAAAACTAAGAGATAACATAAGTGCCGGGACCCAAGACTGTTCAACAGCCTCCCATCATACATAGGGTATTAAACCATAAACCCCTAGCTGTCTTCAAGAAAGAACTGGATTGATTCCTAAAGTCAGTACCTGACCAGCCAAGCTGTGGTTCGTACGTTGCTTTGTGTGTGGCCAGCAGTAAAAGCCTGGTTGATCAGTCCCTGATCCACCAGGAGGCCTGGTCAGGACCGACCCATGGGGGCGCTGACCCCCGGAACACCCTCCAGGTAGACTCCAGGCCTCCAGGTATGGCACCGAAGAGGAATGCGAGTGATGCTGGAAGTGGCAAGAAGTTTAAGCGTGAAAGTCTTGGCGTTTTGAAAATATTGAGACATTTGATAAGCTTTAAAAGTGATACATGTGTGAGAGAGAGTGTGCAAACCTATGGTTTCAATGAAGCATCAGTTAAGGAATAAGACAGGAGCTTATGCAAAGAGTAGCACAGGTTGTGACCTCCTGAAAACAATGACACGGGACACAAAAGCTAATAAATAAGACAGAAAAAATTATTGGGGTGAATAAAAATTTAAGCCAAGAAAAGATGCACCACCTAATTTCATTTTAATAAGGGAAAAATCCTTTCAAGTGCTATAAAACAAGTGAGTGATGAGGAAGGAAGGCCTGAACAAGTGTGTACATTTAGTACAGGCTGGTTCCACAGTTTAAATTGCATAATCGGATGCATAATAAATATTCTGGTGCAACTGCTTCTGTTGACTACACAGTTGCAGGGAATTTCCCAACTGAAATGCAGGAAATTATTTCTGAGGGCACCTATGAGCTACAGTAAGTGTTTATTGCTGAAAAGACAATTTTCTGGAGAAATGCCATTGAGAACTTATATCCATGGGCAAGTGGAACAGAATTCTTCCTCCGTAAGCTATGTGTGTCGTAAGAGGCGACTAAGATGCCGGGAGCAAGAGGCTAGTAACCCCTTCTCCTGTATATATTACTAAATTTAAAGGGAGAAACTTTCGTTTTTCCTTTTTGGGGCCACCCCACCTTGGTGGGATACGGCTGGTACGTTGAAAGAAAGAAAGAAGATCAGCTATAAAAGAAAAGTGCACCGGGATTCAAAGCACTACTGTAGCTTGCTACTGAGACATATGTATGTCAGGTAATTTTAACTCTTTTACTGTCCAGATCCCCAAATGAATCTTGCACTCAATGTCCAAAAATTTAAAAAAAAATATTTTTCTCCTGAAATGACAGTGAATTTTTTTCTGAAGGTAACGACTCCACAAATACAAAATTTGATGGATAACTCATGGAATTACACAGGCACAAAGTTAGCAGTCTCGGCGCAGTTTGTGCACCTGCGATTTCACTGAATTCTAGTCTTATTTTAACCATTTTCAGGGTCGAGAGGCCCTCTCCTAAACTTGTTCTCAGGGTCGAAAATTTTTCAGAAAAAAAAAAAAAAAATATTTTTTCTTATGAAAAGATAGAGAATCTTTTCCCGATCATAATGACACCTAATGAAATTTGATTGAAAACTTATGGAATTATGCTGTTACGAAGTTAGCGGTCTCGACGATGTTTACGCACTGGCCATTTCGCCCACTTTGAGCCCTATATTCAGCCAATTCTAGTGTATTAATCGACAAAAAATCATAAACTATTTCGCTAGCACTCAAATTTTTTTTAACGAATGAGTACAAGAAGCCCCCCATTTACCGATTTCAACTATCCAATGACGTGGTTTGAAATTGGCAAATTTTTCCAAAATTTTACACAAATTTCAAAAGATGCCAATTTCCAAATAGGGTCCAGAGTAAACAAGCCAGACATTCCTGGCACTAAAGTAACATTGTCTCTGTTCATTAGTCACATCCCCAGGCCCCTCTTATATTTCTTTTGCTTTCCACTTTGAATTTTATTCTTACAAAAAAATAGAAGTTTTTATTGTTTTGCAGACTACTGCATTAGTGTAGAAATGGTATAAATAATATCAGCGCACTTGTGAAAGAATATTAGACTCACCAGTTGAAGTGTATTGGACGTGTGGCATGATTTGTTTACTTTTGAGCTTTGGCAAAAATCAAACATTAAACACAAAACTTTGAGCTCAATTTCAAGGTACTTTTCATTGTGAAACCAATCAAAATCATCTCAATTTCTGTAATATGTCTTCCATTCTATAAAATGAGACCAGGAAAACTAGAATACAACCATAAATACCATATGAAAATACAGTGCAAAGTCACTGTTTTAAATCAAAATCACGGTCAGTTTTTTTTCTCATTAAGCACTGTGTGCTGCAGGATTTTTTTTATACTGTGCACACTGACCACATAGCCCACATTCTTTCAAATTTTAGGCCTACCAGCTTTCTCTTGCTAGATTTGAAGGCGCTAAAATTTACGCATACTAATACATCAATAACCCTGGTGCGCAAGATGTACTAGTACGTCGGAAACCCTGAAAGGGTTAAGTTAATTCCATTGTTTCAGTCGACCCAATTCTCAGTTATTTCACTAGAATGTCTTCCATTCTATCAAGTGAGAACAACAAATGACCCATTCAACTATTTCAACTACCTTATAAAGAAAAACAATTTGGAAATCTGGCCAATTTCACACAAAATTAAAAACAATGTACACATTCCTGTCACTAAACAACATTACCTCTGTTCATTAGTCATGTCCCCGGGCCTCTCCTATATTCACTTCTTTTCCTTTTGAATTTTCATATTCACAAAAAAAATGATTTTTCTCTATTTCTTAGATAATAAATTTTGTCTGTTCTTCTGCTAAAACTGTCCACCCTTCTTCAAGCCTTCACAGTTACTATCTTGTTGAAGCTTTCCTTACACAGAACTTTCCTAATATGATTCTTAGTTCTGGATTTGTCTCTGTAGATGCCGTCCTTTCCAATTACATTGTCAAATGCTCCAAACTTCAGAACACTCATGACCTGATCTGATCCATTCCTCTCTTCTTCTCCCTTCCTATTTTTTCCTTTTACTTTCTTTGTTTTCCTTTCTTCCTAAATGGGTTCTGTCCTTCAGTCCCCCCCCCATGTTTTCTGGTCCTTTGTCCTTAGACCTACCCAGCCTCCTCTTCTACTATGCCTACCCCTCCATTACTAACACTTCTATTGCCTCCCTTCAACCTTCACTCCCCTTTCTATCTCTTGTGCCACTATAACTACTATCTACTTTCTACTACTACTACTACTACTACTACTACTACAACCAGCATTACCATTATAAATAACAAAAAAAAGGCACAATACCGTGACTGAAATGATACACAAATAACCCGCACATAAAAGAGAGAAGCTTACGACGACGTTTCGGTCCGATTTGGAGCATTTACAAAGTCACACAGTGTGACTTTGTAAATGGTCCAAGTCGGACCGAAAAGTCGTCGTAAGCTTCTCTCTTTTATGTGCGGGTTATTTGTGTATTACCACTATCACTACTACTACTAGCATTACCACTACTACTTTTTCTTCCTCTCTTTGCCCTATCCTAGTTCCCCTTGCCTATATATACTGGCTCACTCACTCGTGTTAGTTTGGCTTTGTAAATGGTCCAAGTCAGACCAAAACGTAATCTTAAGCTTCTCTCTCATAGGTGTGGGTTATTTGTGTACTATTTCAGTCAAGGTATTGTGCCTATTTGTTCTTTATAACCAAGAATAATTGGTCATGGTTTACAGCATCCCGATAATGGAATTAGACCCACTAAAAACCCATAAAACAAGCTGGGGGTTGTAGGGAGGCCTTATCTGTCCTCTGGAATATTGGGAAAAATCTAATTTTTCTGCTACTTTGATCTCAATTTCAAGCTACTGCCAGTTCTGAAAAACAATCAAAGATCTTATCTATGTTTTCAATTCTAGCAAATGATACAAAGAAACAGCCAAAAAACAAAAACAAAAACTTCAAGAAAATGCCACAAAATTGCTTTAAACCATGCACACAGTTACAGTTTTGTTTTTCCTATCATACACCACCTTGGGCAAGAATTTTTTTTATATGGTACATACTCATCACACAGACCCATTCTCTCACATCTAGATAAAAATTTACCACTCTCAGCTTATCTGAGTGAGCTGGGCTCAAGGTGTACAACTATGTCAGGGACCCTGGCCTCAATGGCTTAGGTCTATGTAACAGACAGCAAAGGGGTTAAGTGCCAGGACTCCCCATGCTTTGAAAGCAACAGATAAAAACCACCCTTTACCCGTCATTATGGATGACAAGAGAATTTATTTATTGACTGGTTAAGCATCACTTAATTCTGGAAATCATGTTTTAGCTGTGCAGCAAGATCCTTGCATTCAGGTTCTCCTCACGGGTTGATAATTCCCCTACTCATCCAAAACTTTAGTGGAGCATTGAATTAAGAGATTTAAGTGTAATTATACCTGAAAAGTGATCCTGAAACTTGTTGCGCAAAAATTCACTCAGGGGGGATACTAGACTTCTGGTGTAAATTTAACGTGCAGACACCATCCTATGTCCGGTGCATAAAAGGGTTTATAAAATAAACAAAAATGAAACGGAGAAAATTTAAAGGGCCCAGGTGGGGGTGACTATTTCCTAATGTTTCTCGTTGTAGCCGGTGAGGATTTTGTTCGACGGGAAAAGGGGTTTGCCAGGTGGGGTTTTTGAAGATGTGCGGGAAATAAGCACCCCTAAAAGAAAAGGAAGAAAGAAGTTCAAAAAATGTTTGCGAGTCAATCCCCATATAACAAAGATGAGGGAGAATAACCAGAATAAAAACTTTTAATGCTGCAAAGTTACTTTTAGCATTTTCATAAATGCTAAAGTTGCAACTACTTCAGCAAGGAGGCCCCTAAAAAGGGTTTAGAAAACTGCTCTGAAACAAGGTCTGGAGCAGTGATTTTTCCTTACAGCGTGTATAAAGTAATTGCATTCAAAAATTTCCCTCAGTACACAAAAACCCGCACAAAAAAAGAGAAAACTTACGCGATTTTCGGTCCGCTTGGACCTTGAAAAAGTCACACTAACAGAGTGGGCGGACGGCTATATATAGGCGGGAAGGGGTGGCGGTAGTAGTAGTAGTGAAATAGTAGTACAAGAATGGTATTAATACGACAAGAAAAATTAGAACTGCGCAACACCCCCGGGCATCCCTATGTAGACGTTTCGCCATCCCCGCCACTGGAGGCAAAACGTCCAAACAAAGACAACCAGACGCCCACTGTTTCTTAATTTCATCATATAGTAGTAGTGTGTATTTGTGAGTAGGGGTAGTGGTAGTGGTAGGGGTAGAAGTGGGAAATAAGGGACGAGCCAGTAAAATAAAAAGGGAAAGGGGGGGCACTGCAAGGAGTAGGTGCCCACTGAGGGAGAGAAAGCGCACGAGGTGCGTGAAAGGGGAAGTGGTGAAATAAATGAAAAAGGAACAGAAACACGGGGCAGGGAGAAAGACAACCCGGGGAAAAGAAAAGGAAAGAGGAAAGGGGGAAGGGAAAAGAAGAAAAAGAAAAAAAAAAAATGAGGAGTCAGGTTAAGTCGGGGTGTTCTGAAGTTTGGGCATTTTACAATGTAGTGGAGAGGAAGGCATCTACAGGACGAAGCCAGGGCTAAGGTTCAAAAGGAAAGTTGTGTTTAGAGAGGATTAAACTAGACGGCGATGTTCGATTTGGAAGTGGGAAGACAGTTTTAGCAGAAGCCCAGTCAATAGGTGGCTTGATCTCTGGTGACAGAAAAGATCATTTTAGTGTAGGCAACCCCTAACACTATTTTTGTGCTCCCTAAGTCTGTCAGAAAGAGATTGCCTTTTTCCGGTATTGAAGAGGACAGGAGGGCAAAAATAGAGTAGACCCGGGAACTTTGTAAGGGAGGAGAGGTATGAAGAGATTAGGGGAAAGAGTGTTATTTGGGCGGAAAGGTAAAGCTTGAGTCAAAGGGGTGGGGAGAATTTTGAGATTAAAAAGCCGGGAAAATGTGGGAAGGCGGGGATAGAAGATTTTCCCAGGATAGAGAGTTTGGGGAGAAGAAATTTGGGTTTAGCCGTGAGGGGGCAGAGTCTATGAAATGGGAAGGGTAGCAAGACGGGAAAACGAATTATAAGAGTGGAAATTTCTGCTGGAAGGAATGAGGATAACGATGCGGGGGGCATGAGAAAGGGGGAGTTTAAAAACCCTTTTTTTCTTGACGGGGAAACGATAGGAAAAGTAGTGAATGTACACCCACTGTGCATGGGTTTTTGGTAACGGAAAAAAAGGGGGAAAACCCTTTTCTGAGCTGTGGGAAAGGACATCAAGGAAAAGGAACAAGGAAAATTTGATTCCCTTTTTTTAAACTTTTTGGGAAAGGGGGAAGATTATTAAGAGCTTCAAAAAAAGGTTGGAAGGGGATGGAGTCTTTAGGCCCAAAAGGGAAAGATGTCACCCCAAGCGGAAACCAGATGAAGGTTGCACACGGGGTAGGAAGAAACAGTCTAAAGTATTCCCCGTAAAAGTTGCAAGGGGGAGAGGAAAAAGGGGGAGCCCTAGCGACACCGAAGGTTTTGAGAATAATATTTCCCTTGGAAGGAAAAGTAGTTAAGGTCCCAAAAAAGGCGGATAGATCAAGAAAGACATCGTAGGTAAGGAGAGAAGAAACCCCTTTATGGGCCTTTTCTCTAAGGAAATCAAGGACCAAAACAAAAGGGCTTGGTGAAGAGGGACTCAAAGTCAAGACTAAGCATTTACAGGGTTTGGGGGAAAACGAACCCGTTCAATGAAATCTTGAGAGTGACGGATGGGGCAGGAGAAAAAGTACCCAAAAAAGGGAGTGAGGGTTTTGGCCCGCCCGAAGCAAAGAATAAGAGACGAACCTCTAGAGGATATGATAGGACAAAAGGGGAAAATCAGGTTTTTTAGTTTTGGGGCCTGAAATAGGGAAAGGGGGACAGATGACACGAAAAACCCTTGAACAGGTCAAAGTCAGGAGGAAGAGGTCGGAGAGAGTCCTAGTTTTTTGTTGAAAGTTCTCTTGGCGATCAAAAGGGTTTTGGGAAACGAAAGGGAGTGTAGGGGCGTGAGTCAAAAGGGCAAGACTCACTTTACGGGGTAAACCTCACATGAAGGATAACACCGTTACCTTTGTCAGAAATAGATACATGTTAGGGATTTAGGGAAAAACAAGTTTTGGAAAACTGGAAGGGGGGATTTTGAAAAAGACAAAAAAAGAGCCCAGGGGAAAAGGGGCCCAGAAAAGTACAAGGCGGGAAAATTTGGGAGTGAGAACGAAAGGGAATCAAAAGAGTAATCAGGGGAAAAAAAGCCGGGAATAGGGGAAATGGCAAGGAAAGGCCAAAACCCGAAGTTCAAGCTCATTGGGGAGTAGAAAAAAGACAAGTTAGTAACACAGTCTGGGGGAATTTTGACCCAAGGGTACTGAGATGAGCGTTTTAAGTTTATTCTGTAGTTTTTGGGAAAAATGAAATTTTTGTATCAGGCGAGCAGTGTCAAGGAATGGTAGAGAGAAAGGTTACAGAGATCCTTGGTAGAGCCGCAAAGAGAGACGTTGACGTTGACGGAAAAATAAAGAAGCATCTTTAACCTGTGTTTGTAGAAAAAAGAGCTGTTTAAGTAGGAGATGGGGCATGTAGGAAAGGAGTCCAGTGGGGTTGGTTTTTAGGAAGTGGGGAAGGGAAGGGGGGCCCGAACTTGTTCAGCAAGACAGTCAGAGGAAAACGAAATGATTTTAAAAACCCCCTGGGAGCAATAAGAGCAGCCCCATAAGATCGAAAGGGGGTTTAAAAGAGGGAAGAACATTAAAAAAGTTGGGAGAAAATGACGCTTAAAATGCGGGTCCAAAATAACAAAAAAAAAGGAAAATACGTGACTGGAAAGATACACAAAAAAAACCCGACATAAAAGAGAAGCTTCGAGATGTTTCGTCCCCACTTTGGGCCATTGACAAAATCACACTAACCCGAAGTGGGCGGAGGTATTTTAGGCAGGAAGGGTGGTGGTGGTAGTGTAGTACAAGAAGTATATAAAACCCACAAGAGGAATTAGCACATGCGCAAAACCGGGTCCCTATCGTAGACTGCGGGTCTTGTTTCTTTGTTGTGGACGTTTCGCCCCCAGTGGCCGGCTGGATGGCGAAACTCTACATAGGGATGCCCCGGTGTTGCGCATGTGTCTTAATTTCATCTTGTCGGTATTATATACCATTCTTGTACTACTACTACCACCACCACCTCTTCCTGCCTATATATAGCCGTCCTGCTCCACTTCTGGTTAGTGTGACTTTGTCAATGGTCCAAGTCGGACCGAAACGTCGTCGTAAGCTTCTTTCTTTTATGTGCGGGTTATTTGTGTATTGTTCCAGTCACGGTATTGTGCCTTTTTTTTTGTTATTCCTCAGTACTCCAGTACAACCACTGACATCAGTGCACAAACCTTTGCTATCCACCTTAGCCAATAATCCACGGCCTTCCACCTCAGCCCAGTATCGCCACACCATACCTCTCTACTTTCAAAATCGTTGACATACACTGTTATTTGAACATGGTTATAAAATGCACTTCCTTAGTTAGCTTAAGCAGCATGTTACAACACTGTTGTAATGTAAGGATAACTAAACTGACAGTTTAATTTGCCACAATGAAACTACTTTCACTGCAAACTGATAAAAATGCAAAAGTTTGTGAGTCTAAGCATTAAAAACTTTTTAACATGGAAATATAAGCTGGGCAGGAATGCCAAATATCAAGATTGGTAACTACTGTTTGTGTCACGGCAGCCTGGGAAATTTAACTGGCTGCTCACATTAACATCCATAGCAACTCGAATTACCCATACATGATGCCCTAGTGAACAAGCTAAAACATACCTGGTTCTAAAACTCTACACAATTTTATCTGGAACATATATGAAGTTACACACCAAGTTTCAACAAATTTGGAGACAGCCAGGTGGAGACCATCTTCAAAACTGGTCCAATTTGCTGTAGAATCACCATTTGTGAGTTTAAATAAAAGTATTAATAAGATGAGTAATATACTAGCACAGGTAATAAAGATGGTACAAGGTTAATAGTACATGTAACAAGACCACAAATTTCACAGGAATAGCAATTTAGGTTAGGTATACAGGGTAACATTATGAGAACATGTATAAAAGTTAATGAATGGGAAGGGAGGTTAATTTGGGATATGTTTGCTTGGCTGTGTTTCTGTAGTGGCTCAGTGAACCAATCCCAGAAGGATGTTTTCAAATTTCAAAATGTAGTATTATAAAAAAGACATAAACATGCAAGACTTACCTCCGAGGAGAGCTTATTGAGGACCACCACAGGCTCTTTCATGGTCTTTGCCAATGTGTTGACATTGTCCTTGGATTCTGAAAATAAAAATACAGTATTGTACATTTTTATACTGTTGTTGTAGATTGAATTATACAGTACCCATCTTACCTTTTGTTTCATTTTCTCAATGTGGGACTGTTTCTACTACACACCCACATGAAAGTTACCTCAAAACAATTTTGAGAGTCACCATCTCCATGATCCAGTCCTAGACCAGACCTAGTTGATGACCTGATCAACCAAGCTGTTGGTGATAGCCGCACACATTCCAACAAAAGTACTATAGCCTGGCTGATCAGGAACTAACTCAAGGAACTTGCCCAGTCTCCTCTTGAAGACAACTCAAAGTCTGTTGGTAATTCCCATTATGTACGAAGGAAGGTCAGGGTTCCTTTACACACATCCCACCCATTTTATACTGCCCATAAACATGGTTTTCTGATTGGAACATATAATTTAGGGCAAGCTACAAGAGACCTGAGAGCACTAATGCCAAATATTATAAAAATGCTCTGATCAGACAGCCCTGTATATGCACAACATAAAATATCCACAAGACTGGGATGCAGTCATCTTCAACACATGAATGTAATTACCACAGGCAAGTCTCCCAACTCTGTCTATTCCCAATGCAAGCTCTATAAAAAAAAAAAAGGAGGCACATGACAATAACAATTACACAGTGGAGTGTCTAGTGACTAAGCCTGATCGAATGGAGTACTTGGAGCTAATAAATATTTTTTTAATTTCAATTTCAACATGCTGGCCATCTCCCACTGAGGCAGGGTCACCCGAAAAAGAAACACTTTCACCATCATTCACACATAATCACTGTCTTTGCAGAGGCGTGCAGATATGACAGTTCAGATAATAACAAAAGGCACAATACCGTGACTGGAACAAAACACAAATAACCCGCACATAGAAGAGAGGAGCTTACGACGACGTTTCGGTCTGACTTGGACCATTTACAAAGTCACACTAACAAAAAGGAGAGCAGGATGGTATATATAGGCAGGAGGTGGTAGTAGTGGCAGTAGTGGAGGTGGAAGGAAGTAGTAGTGGGGAGGTGGTAGAGTAGGAGGGGCCAGTCAAATACTAAGAAAGAGGAGCACTGCAAGGGCAGAGGGTAAGAGCAAGAACACCGAGGAGGGGAAAAACAATAAATAAATAACTAAAAGGAACAAATACACAGGGCGAAGAAAGACAGACAACCCAAAGGAGAAAAAGGAAAGAGGAAAAGGGGAAGAAGGAGAAGAAGAAAAAGGAGGAATCAGGTTAGGTCATGAGTGTTCTGAAGTTTTAGAGCATTTTACAATGTAGTGGGAGACGAAGTCATCTACAGAGACAAGCCAGGGCTAAGATTCATACAAGGAAAATTGTGTATTAGGGAGGATTCAACCAGACGGCGACTGTTAAAGTTGGAAGTAGGAAGACAGTTTTAGCAGAAGACCAGTCAGTAGGGTGGCTGTTTTTCTCTGAAAGTGACAGAAAAAAGCATTGTTAGTGTCAGCAAGCCTAATACTATTTTTGTGCTCCCTAAGTGTCAGAAAGAGCTCGAGAAACTTACAAAAATACACTTACATAACTGGTGGAGTTGGGAGCAGTTCGATATTTGAGGTTCCACTGTATACTCAACAGACTTAGTCCCCTATAATTTTCACACTCTCTTTTGTCCCCTTTGCTTTTATACAAAAGAACTATGCATGCTCTCTGCCAATCCCTAAGTATCTTACCCTCTTCTATACATTTATTAAATAAAAACACTAACCACTCCAAAACTATATCCCCACCTGCTTTTAACATTTTCCCACTGTGGAGGTAAGGCTTATTGGCCTATAATTCAAAGCTAAGGACATGTCACCTGCACTGTAAATAGGTATAACATTTGCAATTTTCCACTTGTCTAGCACTATGCCAGTTTGTAGTGATATACTGAAAAGATTAGCCAAAGGTATTTCTAAGTTCCTCTTTACATTCCTTTAACCCTTTCAGGGTTTTCAACATACAGGGTTACTGACGTACTAGAACACCTAAATTCTAGCACCTTCAAATCTAGCAAGAGAAAGCTGGTAGGCTTACATATGAAAGAATGGGTCTAAAGTGATCAGTGTGTGCAGTATAAAAAAAATCCTGCAGCACACAATGCATGAGGAAAAAAAAAAACTTGACGGTGTTTTTGGATTAAATCAGTGACTTTGCACTGTATTTTCGTATGGTATTTATTGTTGTATTCTAATTTTCCTGGCTCATTTTATAGAATGGAAGATATATTACAGAAATTCAGATGATTTTGATTGGTTTCACAATGAAAAGTACCTTGAATTGAGCTCAAAGTAGCAGAAATGTTTGATTTTTACCGAAGTTCAAAAGTAAACAAATCATTGCCAACCATCCAATACACGTCAACTGGTGAATCTAATATTCTTTCACAAGTGCGATGATATTATTTATACCATTTCTACACTAATGCATTAGTCTGCATAACAGTAAATCTTCTATTTTTTTAAGAATAAAAAAATTTAAAGTGGGAAAGAAAAAAAAAAATAAGAGGGGCCTGGGGAAGTGAAATGAACACAGAACTTTAATAAATATGATTTTTGCGCTAGTACCAGGAAATTGCCAAAAATTAAAGGGCATTTTTTTTCCTTATTTTGTCCTTTTTTTTGTTATTTATTGTAAAATTCAAGTGAAAAACCCTTTGCTAACCTTCCTAATCCCGGTTATGGGATGGCCACCCCTATTTCCTTTTTTTTAAAATCTTACTCATTTTATTTAAAGGGAAAAACACCCCTTATTACTTAACACAGTTCAACCGGAAGAAGGAAACAAGACTTTAATTTACTAAAACCTTTATAAATGTAAAAATGAAAAATTTAGTTAGCTTAAAAAATTTTTAAATGGAATTAAGTCAATGCAAATTCAAAGGGAACTCTTTTTTGTCCGGAGGGGGAAAAATTTTGGTCTAACATTAAACCTAAAATAAATTACCCCATATGCCAAATAAATTTTAAAAATCCCGGGTTTTTAAACCCCAATTTTTATCGGGAACATTTGAAGTTAACACAATTTTTCAAAAAAATTTGGAGCCCAGGGGGAACATTTTAAAACGGGCTTTTTTTTTTAAAATCACCATTTGAGTTTAAATAAAAGTATTAATAAGATGAGTAATATACTAGCACAGGTAATAAAGATGGTACAAGGTTAATAGTACATGTAACAAGACCACAAATTTCACAGGAATAGCAATTTAGGTTAGGTATACAGGGTAACATTATGAGAACATGTATAAAAGTTAATGAATGGGAAGGGAGGTTAATTTGGGATATGTTTGCTTGGCTGTGTTTCTGTAGTGGCTCAGTGAACCAATCCCAGAAGGATGTTTTCAAATTTCAAAATGTAGTATTATAAACAGACATAAACATGCAAGACTTACCTCCGAGGAGAGCTTATTGAGGACCACCACAGGCTCTTTCATGGTCTTTGCCAATGTGTTGACATTGTCCTTGGATTCTGAAATAAAAATACAGTATTGTACATTTTTTATACTGTTGTTGTAGATTGAATTATACAGTACCCATCTTACCTTTTGTTTCATTTTCTCAATGTGGGACTGTTTCTACTACACACCCACATGAAAGTTACCTCAAAACAATTTTGAGAGTCACCATCTCCATGATCCAGTCCTAGACCAGACCTAGTTGATGACCTGATCAACCAAGCTGTTGGTGATAGCCGCACACATTCCAACAAAAGTACTATAGCCTGGCTGATCAGGAACTAACTCAAGGAACTTGCCCAGTCTCCTCTTGAAGACAACTCAAAGTCTGTTGGTAATTCCCATTATGTACGAAGGAAGGTCAGGGTTCCTTTACACACATCCCACCCATTTTATACTGCCCATAAACATGGTTTTCTGATTGGAACATATAATAGGGCAAGCTACAAGAGACCTGAGAGCACTAATGCCAAATATTATAAAATGCTCTGATCAGACAGCCCTGTATATGCACAACATAAAATATCCACAAGACTGGGATGCAGTCATCTTCAACACATGAATGTAATTACCACAGGCAAGTCTCCCAACTCTGTCTATTCCCAATGCAAGCTCTATAAAAAAAAAAAAGGAGGCACATGACAATAACAATTACACAGTGGAGTGTCTAGTGACTAAGCCTGATCGAATGGAGTACTTGGAGCTAATAAATATTTTTTTAATTTCAATTTCAACATGCTGGCCATCTCCCACTGAGGCAGGGTCACCCGAAAAAGAAACACTTTCACCATCATTCACACATAATCACTGTCTTTGCAGAGGCGTGCAGATATGACAGTTCAGATAATAACAAAAAGGCACAATACCGTGACTGGAACAAAACACAAATAACCCGCACATAGAAGAGAGGAGCTTACGACGACGTTTCGGTCTGACTTGGACCGTTTACAAAGTCACACTAACAAAAAGGAGAGCAGGATGGGTATATATAGGCAGGAGGTGGTAGTAGTGGCAGTAGTGGAGGTGGAAGGAAGTAGTAGTGGGGAGGTGGTAAGAGTAGGAGGGGCCAGTCAAATACTAAGAAAGAGGAGCACTGCAAGGGCAGAGGGTAAGAGCAAGAACACCGAGGAGGGGAAAAACAAATAAATAAATAACTAAAAGGAACAAATACACAGGGCAGAAGAAAGACAGACAACCCAAAGGAGAAAAAGGAAAGAGGAAAAGGGGAAGAAGGAGAAGAAGAAAAAGGAGGAATCAGGTTAGGTCATGAGTGTTCTGAAGTTTAGAGCATTTTACAATGTAGTGGGAGACGAAGTCATCTACAGAGACGAAGCCAGGGCTAAGATTCATACAAGGAAAATTGTGTATTAGGGAGGATTCAACCAGACGGCGACTGTTAAAGTTGGAAGTAGGGAAGACAGTTTTAGCAGAAGACCAGTCAGTAGGGTGGCTGTTATCTCTGAAGTGACAGAAAAGAGCATTGTTAGTGTCAGCAAGCCTAATACTATTTTTGTGCTCCCTAAGTGTCAGAAAGAGCTCGAGAAACTTACAAAAATACACTTACATAACTGGTCGAGTTGGGAGCAGTTCGATATTTGAGGTTCCACTGTATACTCAACAGACTTAGTCCCCTATAATTTTCACACTCTCTTTTGTCCCCTTTGCTTTTATACAAAAGAACTATGCATGCTCTCTGCCAATCCCTAAGTATCTTACCCTCTTCTATACATTTATTAAATAAAAACACTAACCACTCCAAAACTATATCCCCACCTGCTTTTAACATTTTCCCACTGTGGAGGTAAGGCTTATTGGCCTATAATTCAAAGCTAAGGACATGTCACCTGCACTGTAAATAGGTATAACATTTGCAATTTTCCACTTGTCTAGCACTATGCCAGTTTGTAGTGATATACTGAAAAGATTAGCCAAAGGTATGCTAAGTTCCTCTTTACATTCCTTTAACCCTTTCAGGGTTTTCAACATACAGGGTTACTGACGTACTAGAACACCTAAATTCTAGCACCTTCAAATCTAGCAAGAGAAAGCTGGTAGGCTTACATATGAAAGAATGGGTCTATGTGATCAGTGTGTGCAGTATAAAAAAAATCCTGCAGCACACAATGCATGAGGAAAAAAAACTTTGACGGTGTTTTTGGATTAAATCAGTGACTTTGCACTGTATTTTCGTATGGTATTTATTGTTGTATTCTAATTTTCCTGGCTCATTTTATAGAATGGAAGATATATTACAGAAATTCAGATGATTTTGATTGGTTTCACAATGAAAAGTACCTTGAAATTGAGCTCAAAGTAGCAGAAATGTTTGATTTTTACCGAAGTTCAAAAGTAAACAAATCATGCCAACCGTCCAATACACGTCAACTGGTGAATCTAATATTCTTTCACAAGTGCGATGATATTATTTATACCATTTCTACACTAATGCATTAGTCTGCATAACAGTAAATCTTCTATTTTTTCTAAGAATAAAAATTCAAAGTGGAAAGCAAAAGAAATATAAGAGAGGCCTGGGGACGTGACTAATGAACACAGAACTTGAAATAAATATGATTTTTGTCGACTAGTACACAGGAATTGACCAAAAATAGGGCTCAAAGTGGGCGAAATCGCCAATGTGTAAACATCGGCGAGACCACTAACTTCGCGAGAGCGTAATTCCTTAAGTTTTCCATCAAATTTCATACTTTTGGTGTCATTATGATCGGGAAAAGATTCTCTATCATTTCATAAGAAATAATTTTTTTCTTTTCTGAAAAATTTTTGACCCTGAGAACAAGTTTAGGAGAGGGCCTCTCAACCCTGAAAGGGTTGGTGCCGTACTAGTACGCATAAATTCTAGCGCCTTCAAATCAAGTGGGAAAAGGCTGGTAGGCCTAGATGTGAAAGAACGGGTCTACATGGTCAGTGTGCACAGTATAAAAAAAAATCCTGCAGCACACAATGCATAATGAGAAAAAAAAAACACTCCACCTTGATTTTGGTTTAAAACAGCGACTTTGCAGTCTATTTTTGTATGGTATTTATGGTTGTATTCTCGTTTTCTTGGTCTCATTCAATAGAATGGAAGATATGTTACAGAAAAAGAGATAATTTCGATTGGTTTCACTATGACAAGTCCAATACACATCAATTGGCGAGTCTAATATTCTTGTACAAGTGTGCTGATATTATTTATACTGCTTTTACAATGATGCAGTGGCATACATAACAGTAAATCTTCTATGTTTTGTGAGAATAAAAATTCAAAATAGAAAGCAAAGGTAATGTAAAAGGGACTTGGAGATGTGACTAATGAACAGATAAAATGCTATTTTAGTGCCAGGAATGGCTGTCTTGTTTATTCTGGACCCTATTTTGAAATTGGCATCTTTTGAAATCTGTGTGAAATGGCCAAATTGCCAATTTCTGACCACTTTATTGGCTAGTTGAAATTGGTAAATGGGCGGTTTCTTGTACTCAATCAATAGAACAAATGGAATTCTAGTGAAATAGCTATGATTTTAGTAGACTGAAACATTGAAACATTTCATACTTTTGGTGTCATTATGATCAGAAAAAGATTCTCTATCATTCCATAAGAAAAAAAAAACATTTTTTTTTTTTATCTTTCAGAAATTTTCGACCCTGGTGGGGTCGAGGATTTTTCTTTTTTTAGGTTGACCTCAAAGGTTAAAACCCTTGCAACAGTTCATCAGGGCCAGGGGATTTGATAGAGAAATTTAAGCCTAACAAATCCCCAGGCCCTGATGAACCGTTTGCAAGGGTTTTAAAGGAATGTAAGAGGAACTTGGCATACCTTTGGCTAATCTTTTTATACATCACTACAAACTGGCATAGAGTGCCAGACAAGCAGAAAATGGCAAATGTAATACCTATTTACAAGGCAGGTGACAGGTCCTTAGCTTCAAACTATTGACCAATAAGCCTTACCTCCATAGTGGGAAAATTTATGGAATTAATAAAAGCCGAGGCAATTTGTAGCCATCTTGAAAGGCATAAATTGATAAATGAATCACAGCATGGTTTCACAAAGGGGCATTCCTGTCTTACGAATTTACTAACTTTTTTTCACTAAGACTCACGAAATTGTAATGACACGATTGCAAACAAACCATACCACAGGTGGGGTTTGAACACGCAATCAAATAGTCTCAAAACTCCAGACCGTCCCTTCAAAGCAGTCAACATGACAGCTTTGAGAGGGCTCGAGCTAGAGTTCGCCATGGCCATGCTAGCAGGAAATGCATCTGTAAAAACTTGCATTTGTGGTCACAGTGGTGCCTATGCTAACCTTTCTATGGTGTAGAAATATACCTAGTTGGATGAATCTTATCTAAGCTAACAGGATGGTCTGGAGTTTTGAGACACTCTGATTGCAGGTTCAAACCCCACCTGTGGTGTTTTTTTTTTTTTCACTAAGGTATTTGAGGAGGTACACCATAGTACTGAATATGATATTGTGTATATGGACTTCAGTGAGGCTTTCAATAGAGTTCTACATCAGAGGCTATTGAGGAAACGTAAGGCACACGGAATAGGAGAAATTTTTTTCTGGGTAGCGACATGGTTGACAAATAGGCAGCAGCGATTTTGCATAAATGGGAAGAAATCAGAATGGGGGCACGTCACAAGCGGTGTTCCACAGGGGCTAGTGTTGGGCCCCTTGTTGTTCACAGTTTACATAAATGACATAGATGAAGGAATAAATAGAGACAAGAAAATAAATTTGCTGATGACACCAAAAAAGGCCATCCAATTCATTCTAATGAGGACATTAGAGCACTCCAGGATAATTTCAATAGACTGATGCAGTAGTCAGAGAAGTGGCAAATGCAGTTTAATATAGACAAATGCCAAGTTCTAAATGTTGGACAGGAAAATAACCATGCCACATATAAACTAAATAATGTAGATCTTAATTTTACTGACTGCAAAAAGGATTTAGGAGTTCTGGTTTGCAGCAGTCTGAAACCAAGACAACAGTGCATAAGTGTTCACAATAAAGTTAACTGAATTCTTGGCTTCATAACAAGAAGTATAAATAGAAGTCTGCAGGTTGTTCATCAACTCTATATATCTTTGGTTAGGCCTCATTTAGATTATGCTGCACAGTTCTGGTCACTGTATTACAGAATGGATATAAATACACTGGAAAACGTACAAAGAAGGATGACAAAGTCGACCCCACATATCAGAAATCTTCCCTATGAGGATAGACTGAGGGTCCTGCATCTGCACTCTATAGAAAGGCATAGAATTAGGGGGGATATGACTGAGGTTGGTAGACAGCAACCACCCAGGGAGGTACTACCGTCCTCCCAAGGGAGTGTAAAATGAGAGCTTGTACTTGTTTTACATGATGGCAGGATTCCTGGTGTCTTTTGTCTGTCTCATAAATATGCAAGATTACAGGTACGTCTTGCTACTTCTACTTACACTTAGGTCACACCATACATACATCTTCTTTCAACACACCGGCCGTATCTCACCGAGGCGGGGTGGCCCAAAAGGAAAAATGAAAGTTTATCCTTTTACATTTAGTAATATATACAGGAGAAGGGGTTACTAGCCCTTTGCTCCTGGCATTTTAGTCGCCTCTTACAACACGCATCGCTTACGGAGGAAGAACTCAGTTCCACTTCCCCATGGAGGTAAGAGGAAATAAAAAAGAACAAGAACTAGTAAGAAAACAGAAGAAAACCCAGAGGGGTGTGTATATATATGCTTGTATATGTATGTGTAGTGTGACCTAAGTGTAAGTAGAAGTAGCAAGACGTACCTGAAACCTTGCATGTTTATGAGGCAAAAATGGACACCAGCAATCCTACCATCATGTAAAACAATTACAGACTTTCGTTTTACACTCACTTGGCAGGACGGTAGTACCTCCCTGGGTAGTTGCTGTCTACCAATCTACTACCTACAACTATACATACATTTTTATTATTATTATCACACTGGCCGATTCCCACCAAGGCAGGGTGGCCCGAAAAGAAAAACTTTCACCATCATTCACTCCATCACTGTCTTGCCAGAAGGGTGCTTTACACTACAGTTTTTAAACTGCAACATTAACACCCCTCCTTCAGAGTGCAGGCACTGTACTTCCCATCTCCAAGACTCAAGTCCGGCCTGCCAGTTTCCCTGAACCCCTTCATAAATGTTACTTTGCTCACACTCCAACAGCACGTCAAGTATTAAAAACCATTTGTCTCCATTCACTCCTATCAAACACGCTCACGCATGCCTGCTGGAAGTCCAAGCCCCTCACACACAAAACCTCCTTTACCCCCTCCCTCCAACCTTTCCTAGGCTGACCCCTAACCCGCCTTCCTTCCACTACAGGCTGATACACTCTTGACGTCACTCTGTTTCGCTCCATTCTCTCTACATGTCCGAACCATCTCAACAACCCTTCCTCAGCCCTCAGGACAACAGTTTTGGTAATCCCGCACCTCCACCTAATTTCCAAACTACGAATTCTCTGCATTATATTCACACCACACACTGCCCTCAGACATGACATCTACACTGCCTCCAGCCTTCTCCTTGCTACAACATTCATCACCCATGCTTCACACCCATATAAGAGCATTGGTAAAACTATACTCTCATACATTCCCATACAAGTTCTTTGTCTCCACAGACTCCTAAGTGCACCACTCACCCTTTTCCCCTCATCAATTCTATGATTCACCTCATCTTTCATAGACCCATCCACTGACACGTCCACTCCCAAATATCTGAATACATTCACCTCCTCCATACTCTCTCCCTCCAATCTGATATCCAATCTTTCATCACCTAATCTTTTTATCCTCATAACCTTACTCTTTCCTGTATTCACTTTTAATTTTCTTCTTTTGCACACCCTACCAAATTCATCCACCAATCTCTGCAACTTCTCTTCAGAATCTCCCAAGAGCACAGTGTCATCAGCAAAGAGCAACTGTGACAACTCCCACTCTATGTGTGATTCTTTATCTTTTAACTCCATGCCTTTTGCCAAGACCCTCGCATTTACTTCTCTTACAACCCCATCTATAAATATATTAAACAACCATGGTGACATCACACATCCTTGTCTAAGGCCTACTTTTATACTGGGAAATAATTTCCCTCTTTCCTACATACTCTAACTTGAGCCTCACTATCCTCGTAAAAACTCTTCACTGCTTTCAGTAACCTACCTCCTACACCATACACCTGCCAAATTGCCCCCCTATCCACCCAGTCATACGCCTTTTCCAAATCCATAAATGCCACAAAGACCTCTTTAGCCTTATCTAAATACTGTTCACTTATATGTTTCACTGTAAACACCTGGTCACACACCCCTACCTTTCCTAAAGCCTCCTTGTTCATTCTGCTATCCTATTCTCAGTCTTACTTTTAATTCTTTCAATAATAACTCTACCATACACTTTACCAGTAATAGTCAACAGACTTATCCCCCTATAATTTTTGCACTCTCTTTTGTCCCCTTTGCCTTTATACAAAGGAACTATGCATGCTCTCTGCCAATCCCTAGGTACCTTACCCTCTTCCATACATTTATTAAATAATTGCACCAACCACTCCAAAACTATATCCCCACCTGCTTTTAACATTTCTATCTTTATCCCATCAATGCCTTACCCCCTTTCATTTTACCTACTTCCTCACGAACTTCCCCCACACTCACAACTATACATACATGTGCACATTTATTTATACACACTATTCTAAGTTTTCTTTGATTTTCTCTTAATAATTCTTACACAAATAACCCACACATGGGAACTCTTCTATCCTCTGCCTTCCCTACATTTCCGGTCTTTCAAATCTCAACAATTCTCTCCGTCCCATAGACATCAAGCTTACCTTCCGCCAGACTAACACTCTTCGCACTAATCTCGTTCATACCTCTCCTCCCTCTACAGATGTTCCTGGTGTCTACTTATTTCTTGCTCCTCCTGTCCTCTTCAATACTTCAGAGAAACTGGTCGATCTCTTTCTGACAGACTTAGGGAGCACAAAAATAATGTTAGGCTTGCCGACACTAACAATGCTCTTTTCTGTCACGTCAGAGATCATAGCCATCCTATTGACTGGTCTTCTGCTAAAACTGTCTTCCCTACTTCCAACTCGAACAGTCGCCGTCTAGTTGAATCCTCTCTAATACACAACTTTCCTTGTATGAACCTCAGCCCTGGCTTCGTCTCCGTAGATGCCTTCCTCTCCCACTACAATGTAAAATGCTCCAAACTCCAGAACACCTGTGACTTAACCTGAATCCTCATTTTTTCTTTTTCTTTTTCTTCTTCTTCCTCTTCCCCTTTCCTCTTTCCTTTTCTCCTCTGGGTTGTCTTTCTCTCTCCTGTCTCATGTTCCTGTTCCTTCTTCATTTATTTCACCACTTTCCCTTTCACGCACCTCTGTGCGCTTGCTCTCCCTCTGTGGGCATCTTGCTCTCTTGCAGTGCTCCCCTTTCTTTGTATTTGACTGGCTCGTTTTCCCACTTCTACCACTACCTCTTCTTCCTCTACCACTACTACAACTACTGATGAAATTAAGACACATGTGCGGCGTCTGGTTGTCTTTGTTGTGGACGTTTCGCCATCCAGTGGCTGGCTGGATGGCGAAACGTCTACGATGGGGATGCCCGGGTGTTGGGCATGTGTCTTAATTTCATCTTCTCGGTATTATATACAATTCTTGTACTACTACTGCTACTACTACCACCACCTCTTCCTGCCTATATATAGCCGTCCTGCTCCACCTCTGGTTAGTGTGACTTTGTCAATGGTCCAAGTCGGACCGAAACGTCGTCGTTAGCTTCTCTCTTTTATGTGCGGGTTATTTGTGTATCGTTCCAGTCACGGTATTGTGCCTTTTTTGTTATTTATTAATAATTCTTGTTCTTAGTACTTTTCCTTTTATATCCATGGGGAAGTGGAATAAGAATCTTTCCTCCATAAGCCATGCGTGTTGAAAAAGTCAACTAAAATGCCAGGAACAATGGGCTAGTAACCCCTTTTCCTGTACATATTACTAAATGTGAAAGGAGAAACTTTTCTTTTTCCTTTTGGGCCACCCCGCCTCGGTGGGATACGGCCGGTGTGTTGAAAGAAAGATTACCAAAAAGAATAAGAAGAAGAAAACTGTCAAAGAGGGAAGTCTGAATGTGCGTGTATGTTGTGCGAATGATAAGAAAGAGATGATTGTGGATGTTATGAATGAGAAGAAGCTAGATGTCCTGGCTTTAAGTGAAACGATGCTGAAGGGGGTGGGTGAGTTTCAGTGGGGAGGAATAAGTGGGATTAGGTCAGGGGCTTCTAATAGAGTTATAGCTAAAGAAGGAGTTGCAATTATGTTGAAAGACAAGCTATGGCAGGAAAAGAGGGACTATAATTGTATTAATTCAAGGACTATGTCGAGTAAAATAAAGGTTGGATGAGAAGTGGGTTATAGTAAGTGTATATGCACCTGGGGAAGAGAGAAAATATAGAGGAGGAGAGGAAATTT
>NC_069399.1:137702930-137719801 GCF_026875155.1 Cherax quadricarinatus | reverse complement strand
CGCCGGGCCCATGCTAGCAGGAAATGCATCTGAAAAAAACTTGCTTTGGGGTCCAGTGGTGCCTAGCAAACCCTTTTTCTATGGTAAAATATACCAGTTGGATAAATCTATCTAAGCTAACAGGATGGTCTGGAGTTTTGAGACACTCTGATTGCGGTTAAAACCCCACCTGTGGTTTTTTTTTTTTTTTCACTAAGGTATTTGAGGAGTACACCTAGTACTGAATATGATATTGTTTTAAATGGAAATTCAGTGAGGCTTTCAATAGAGTTCTACATCAGAGGCTATTGGGGAAAAACGTAAGGCACACGGAAAGGAGAAATTTTTTTCTGGTAGCGACATGGTTGACAAATAGGCAGCAGCGATTTTGCATAAATGGGAAGAAATCAGAATGGGGGCACGTCACAAGCGGTGTTCCACAGGGGCTAGTGTTGGGCCCCTTGTTGTTCACAGTTTACATAAATGACATAGATGAAGGAATAAATAGAGACAAGCAAATAAATTTGCTGATGACACCAAAAAAAGGCCACCAATTCATTCTAATGAGGACATTAGAGCACTCCAGGATAATTTCAATAGTCAGAGAAGTGGCAAATGCAGTTTAATATAGACAAATGCCAAGTTCTAAATGTTGGACAGGAAAATAACCATGCCACATATAAACTAAATAATGTAGATCTTAATTTTACTGACTGCAAAAAGGATTTAGGAGTTCTGGTTTGCAGCAGTCTGAAACCAAGACAACAGTGCATAAGTGTTCACAATAAAGTTAACTGAATTCTTGGCTTCATAACAAGAAGTATAAATAATAGAAGTCTGCAGGTTGTTCATCAACTCTATATATCTTTGGTTAGGCCTCATTTAGATTATGCTGCACAGTTCTGGTCACTGTATTACAGAATGGATATAAATACACTGGAAAACGTACAAAGAAGGATGACAAAGTCGATCCCCACATATCAGAAATCTTCCCTATGAGGATAGACTGAGGGTCCTGCATCTGCACTCTATAGAAAGGCATAGAATTAGGGGGGATATGACTGAGGTTGGTAGACAGCAACCACCCAGGAGGTACTACCGTCCTCCCAAGGGAGTGTAAAATGAGAGCTTGTACTTGTTTTACATGATGGCAGGATTCCTGGTGTCTTTTGTCTGTCTCATAAATATGCAAGATTACAGGTACGTCTTGCTACTTCTACTTACACTTAGGTCACACCATACATACATCTTCTTTCAACACACCGGCCGTATCTCACCGAGGCGGGTGGCCCAAAAGGAAAAATGAAAGTTTATCCTTTTACATTTAGTAATATATACAGGAGAAGGGGTTACTAGCCCTTTGCTCCTGGCATTTTAGTCGCCTCTTACAACACGCATCGTTTACGGAGGAAGAACCCCGGTTCCACTTCCCCATGGAGGTAAGAGGAAAAAAAAGAACAAAAAACTAGAAAAAAAAAAAAGGGAAAAAAAACCCAGAGGGGTTTTGTTATATATGTTTGTATATTTTAATGGGAAAAGGGGGGGGGACCTAAGTGTAAAAAGAAGACAAGACGTACCTGAAACCTTCATTTTATGAGGAAAAAAGGGAAACCCCATCAAAAACCAAACCAAACATGTAAAACAATTACAGACTTTCGTTTTTTACACCCCACTTGGCGGGACGGTAGTCCCTCCCGGGTAGTTGCTGTCTACCAATCTACAAACCTACAACTATACAAAACTTTTTTTTATTATTATCCACCCCCAAATTCCCCCCCAAAGGGCAGGGGGCCCGAAAAGAAAAACTTTCACCATCATTCACCCCAAACACTGTCTTGCCAGGGGGTGTTTTTACACTACAGTTTTTAAACTCAACTTTTTAACACCCCCCCTTTCCCAGAGTGCAGGCACTGTACTTCCCATCCCGGGACTAAAGTCCGGCCTGCCAGTTTCCCTAAACCCCCTTCATAAAGTTACTTTGTTTCAAAACTCCAACACCACGTCAATTTATTAAAAACCTTTTTTGCTCCATTCACTCCAAACCAAAAAAGGCCTCACGAAATGCCTGCTGGAAGCCCCCAACCCCCCCTCGCCAAAAAACCCTTTCCTTTTAAAACCCCCCCCCCCCCCAAACCCTTTCCTAGGCGGACCCCTACCCCCCCCCCTTTCCCTTTCCACTACAGGCTGATACACTCTTGACGTCACTCTGTTTCGCTCCTTTCTCTCTACATGCCCCAAACCCCATCTCAAAAACCCCCTTCCCTCAGCCCCAGGACAACAGTTTTGGAAATTTCCCGCACCCCCCACCTAATTTCCAAACTACAAATTACTGCTTTAAAATTCACCCACACACTGCCCCTCAACATGCCCATCTACACTGCCTCCAGCCTTCCCCCTTTGCTACAACAATCATCACCCATGTTTTCACACCCATATAAGAGCAGGGGGTTAAAAAAAAAAACTCTAAATACATTCCCATCAATTCTTTGTCTCCACAACTCCTAAGGGGCACCACTAAACCCTTTTTCCCCCCTCAAATTCTATGATTCACCTCACTTTCAAAAACCCATCCACTGAAAACGTCCACCCCCAAAATCTGAATAAAATTCACCTCCCCCCATAATCTTTCCCCTCCAATCTAAACCAATCTTTAAACACCTAATTTTTTTATCCAAAAACCCCCTTACCTTTCCGTATTCACTTTTAATTTTCTTTTTTTGCACCCCCCCCTAACCAAATTTCCCAATCCACCAATCTCTGAAACTTCTTTTCAGAATCTCCCCAAGAGCACAGGGGTCATCAGCAAAGACAACTGTGAAAAACCTCCCACTCTATTTTGGATTCTTTATTTTTTAACTCCATCCCTTTCCCCAAGACCCTCGCTTTTAAACTTCTTTTAAAAACCCCACAAAAAATTTAAAAAAACCTGGTGACATCACACATCCTTCTAAGGGCCCAAATTTTTTTAACGGGGAAAAAAATTTTTCCCTCTTTCCTACATCTCAAATTTTAAAGCCCCCACTACCCTCGTAAAACCCCTTCACTGCTTTCAGAAAACCTACCTCCTACACCAAACACTTGCAACACTGCCACATTCCCCCCCCCTATCCCCCGGGCATACGCCTTTTCCAAATCCAAAATCCCACAAAGACCTTTTTACCCTTTAAACTAAATACTTTCACTTATATTTTTTCACTGTAAACCCCCGGCCCAAACACACCCCCAACCTTTCCAAACCCCCCTTTTGGGTTCCCATCTGCTATCCTATTCTCCGCTTCCCTTTTAATTCTTTCAATTATAACTCAAAACCCAAAACACTTTCCCAGGTACACCCCCCCAATTTTATCCCCCAAAAAATTTTTGCATTTCTCTTTTATCCCTTTCCCTTTTATACAAAGGAACAAATGCATCTCTCCCCAAATTTCCCTAGGTCCCTTTACCCTCTTCCATACATTTATTAAAAATTGCACCAACCATTTCCAAAAACTATTTCCCCACCTCCTTTTAAAAAAACATTTCTATTTTTAAATCCCCCCATAAACCCCCCGGGCCCCTTTCCCCCTTTTTCATTTACTACTGCCTCACAAAAAAAAAAATTTTTTTTTCCCCCACACTCACAACGGGCTCTTCCTCCCCTTCCTACAAATGTTTTTTTCCCCTTCCTTGCCCAAATAAAACAAAATCACACTTCCCTATCGTCATAAACTTTTAAAAAATTCCTCAAAATATTCCTTCCATTTTCCCCCAATACCTCTAACTCTCCTTTTAAAATAACTCTCCTCTCCTATTTTTAACTGACAAACCCAAATTGTTCCCTGGGCCCTTTTTTTAACTTTTTTAATCTCACCCCCAAAACTTTTTCTTTTTTTTCCCCAAAAAAATTTTTTTTTGATAACATCTCACCCACTCCCTCTCATTTGCTCTTTTTTTACATTGCTTAAACCACCCTTAATTTTCTCTCTTTTTCCCCCAATCTCTTCCCCCCTTTTGCATCACTTCTACTTTGAAAAAAAATTTCTCATATGCTAATTTTTTCCCCCCTTTATACTCTCTTTACATATCTTTCCCAAAAAACCAAATCGCTCCTCTTCCCTCCCTGCACCCATTTTCCCCTGAAACCCCAAAAACCCTTCTGCTGAAACACTCTAACACTACTTTTTTAAAACCTACCCCATACCTTTTTTGGGACCCCATTGCCCTACTCCCTTTAAAGCCCACCCAAATCCCCAATAGCTGTTTTTATTTTACCCAAACCCCGGCCTCCTTTTTTTAATTTAAAAACCCTTTCACCTCTTTTTTTTCCCCTGACCTTTTTCTATTCCCCCTTTTGTACCCAAATCTCCCTTTTTTAACTCCCCAGTGTACTACAACTAAAAGGGGATCTGATATATCTGTGGCCCCCTATAAACATGTAAAACCCTGAAGTCTACTCAACACCCCTTTTATCTACCAATACATAACCCAAAACAAACACTTTAAATTTCGCCCTACACCCATATCGTGTATACTTATTTATCCTTTTTTCTTAAAATAATTTTTTACCTATAGCAAAACCCCCTTTCTATACAAAGTTAAAATCAAAGGGCCCCCCATTACATTTCACCGGCCCCCCCCCAAACAAACCTCCCAAAACCCCCCCTTCAAAAAATTTTTCTCCTACTTTGGGCATTCAAGCCCCCCTCCCCAAAATTTAAAACCTTTTCTCATTTGGGTTTCAAAGGCTCCTATACTTTCCCATTTCCCATCTCCCAAAACTCCCCTCTCTCCTCTGCTTTCCTCCCCTTCCCTCCAGGGTGCATACCCTTATTAGGGACCCACTCTCGCACCCAAACCCTTTTATTTTAAAATCCACAAAATTTTCCTTAAATTTTACACTTTCATATTCTCTTTTCTCCCTTCCAAAAACATTTTTTAAAAACATTACGCAAACCCCCCTTCCTTTGCTCAAACTCTCCCCCAGATACTCCAGATTTAATCCCTTTTTATTTCCCCCCCTAAAACTTTTCCTACCCCCCTTCAGCTTTTTTTCGCTTGGGGGCCAGGACATCCAACTTCTTTTCATTCATAACATCAAAAATAAATCTTTTTTCTTGTCATCCGCACAAAACCTTTCCACGCACATTTAAAAAACCCCATTTTTATAAAGTTTTTCTTTTTTCTCTTTTTTGAAATTTGGGTAAAAAGGAGAAGGGGTTATTTACCCATTGCTCCCGGCTTTTTAAGTCGCCTCAACGACACGCTTTGGTTTTACGGAGGAAAGATTTTTTTCCCTTCCCCCCAGGGACAATAAAAAGAAAAAAAAAGAAAAAAGAGCTATTTAAAAAAAGGAAAAAAAACCTAGATGTATGTATAAAATATATATGCATGTGCGGCCCTGGAAGTGTGCCCAAAAGGTGTAAGTGGAGTACAAATACCCTGTTATTTTTAGCGTGTTTATAAAGGCAGAAAAAAAAACCCATGCAATCCTACCATCATGCAAAACAGTTACGGGGTTTTTGTTTCAAAGTCACTGGCAGGAACGGTAGTACTTCCCGGGGTGGTTGCTGCCCTCCCAAACCACAGATTTACCCCCCCAATAATTTTTTCCACCCTCTTTTGTCCCCTTTCCCCTTTATAAAAAAAGGAACTATGAAACCCTCTCTGCCAATCCCAGGTACCTTACCCTCTTAAAATAAATTTTTTAAATAATTGCAACCAACCACTCCAAAACTAATCCCCACCTTGTTTTTAAAAACTTTTCCCCTATCTTTACCCCATCAATCCCTTTAACCCCCCTTTTTCCTTTTTACCTATTTCCCTCACAACTTCCCCCCCACTCAAAAACAAAACATACATGTGCATTTTTTATTTTATACACACAATTTAAGTTTTTTTTGTTTCCCCCTCTTAATAATTCTTACACAAAAAAACCCACCCCAGGGGAACTCTTTTTATCCTCTGCCTTCCCTACATTTCCGGTCTTTCAAATCTCAAAATTCTCTTCCCCCCCCCTTTAAAACATCAACCCTTCCCTTCCCCGCCAGACAAACACTTTTCGCACTTTAACTCGTTCATACCTCTCCTCCCTCTACAGATTTTTTTCCTTTTGTCCCCCATTTTCTTGCTCCTCCTGTCCTCTTTTAAACTTTAGAGAAACTGGTCGATCCCCTTTCTGACAGATTTTGGGGGCACAAAAAAAGTGTTAGGGTTGCCCACACTAACAATGCTCTTTTCTGTCACGTCAGGGGATCATAGCCATCCTTTGACTGGGCTTCTGGGTAAAAAATGTCCCTTTCCCACTTCCAACTCGAACATTTTTCCGTCTAGTTGAATTTCCCCTCTTAAAAACACAACTTTCCTTGTAAAGAACCTCACCCTGGGTTTGTCTCTTAGATGCCTTCCCCCTCCCCCCTACAATTAAAAAAGCCCCCAAATCCAGAACCCTGTGGGCTTAAAACCCGGAAAACCTCATTTTTTTTTTTTTTCTTTTTACTTCTTTTCCCCTTCCCCCCCTTTTCCCCTTTCCTTTTCCCCCTCTGGGTTTGTTTTTTTCTCTCCCCCTGTCTCATGTTCCTTTCCTTCTTTATTTAAATTTCCCCCCACTTTCCCCTTTTACCACCTCGTGCGCTTGCTCCCCTCTGTGGGCATCCTTTTCCTCTTGCAGTGCTCCCCCTTTTTTTTTGTATTTGACTGGCTCGTTTTCCCACTTCTACCACCCACCTCTTCTTTCCCTACCACTACTACAACTACTGATGAAATTAAAAACACAAGTGGGGGCGTCTGGTTTCTTTTTTTGTTGGAAATTTTGGGCCCAAACCCGTGGGGTGGCTGGGTGGCGAAAAGTCTACGATGGGGAAAGCCCCCGGGGGTTGGGCAAAGTGTCTTAAATTTTATCTTCTGGTTTAATTTCCAAATTTTTGTACACTAAATGCTACTACTACCCCCACCTCTTTTCCCGCCTATATATAAACCATCCTTTCCCCCACCTCCCGTTAGTGTGACTTTGTTCCCAAAGGTCCAAATCGGAAACCCAAAAAGTCGTCCCCTTACCCTTCCCCTCTTTTATTTTTGGGGGGTTATTTGTGTATCGTTCCAGTTCCCCGTATTGTGCCTTTTTTTTTTTATTTATTTAAAAATTCTTGTTCTTAGTAAATTTTTCCCTTTTATCCATGGGGGAAATGGAATAAGAATCTTTTCCCCCCCTAAGCCATTTGGTGGGGTTGGGAAAAAAGGGAACTAAAAAACCAGGAACAATGGGGGAAATAACCCCCTTTTCCCTTTTACATTTTACTAAAATTTTAAAGGGAAACTTTTCTTTTTTCCCTTTTGGGGGGGCCAAACCCCGGGTCTTGGGGGATTCGGCCGGGGGGGGGTGTTGAAAGAAAAGGGGGGGACCAAAAAAATAAGAAGGGGAAAAATGTCAAAGAGGGAATTTTGAATGTGCGGGGATTTGTGCGAAAGATAAGAAAGAGATGATTGTGGATGTTATGAATGAGAAGAAAAACTAGATGCCTGGCTTTTTAAATGAAAAAAATGCTGAAGGGGGGGGGTGAGTTTCAGTGGGGGGGATAAGTGGGATTAGGCAGGGGCTTCTAATAGAGTTAAAAAGCTAAAGAAGGGGTTTCAAAAAATTGAAGGACAAAACTATGGCAGGAAAAGAGGGGCTAAATTGAAATTTAAATTTAAGGGGCAATGTCAGTAAAAAAAAAGGTTTGGAGAGAATGGGTTATAAAAAGTGTATATGCACCGGGGGAAAAGGGGAAGTTTTTAGGAAGAGAATTTTGCGAAATGTTGAGTGAATGCCTTGGGGGGTTTTTTAATCAAGTGTGAAGTACTTGTGGTTGGGGGGTTTTTTAAAGCTAAAAATGGGGAAAAATGTTTTGGAGGGAGTAGAGGTAAATTTTGGGGGCCAGGGGTAAATGAAAATGGGGACCTTTCCCAGGCCTTTTCCCCTAGGCCCCACCCCTACCCCGCCTTCCTTTTCCCCTAAAAGACTGAAGACACTTGGGGTCCCAAAATTCCCGTTTCGCTCCATTTTTTCTCTACAAAAGTCCAAACCCCCTCAACAACCCCTTTTCAACCCACTGGGCAAAAAAGTTTTTGGGGAATTTCCCGCACCCCTCCCCAACCCCCCAAACTACGAATTTTTCTGCATTATATTCACACCACACATTGCCCCAGACATGACATTTTCCACTGCCCCAACCTTCTCCTCGTGCAAACAAATTATACCCCTGCTTTACACCCATACAAGAGCGTGGTAAAAACCCAAAACTCTCATACATTCCCCCCCCCTTTTCCCCCCAAGGAAAAAAGTTTTTTGTCTCCCCCAGACCCCCTAAGTGCACCACTCACCCCTTTTTCCCCTCATGGGGGTTTTAAAAGAAGTAAACCTAAGGGTGTTCGGGAGAGGGTGGGATTAAAATTTTGGGGAATCAAAAATTTAAAATGGGAATTGACACAGTTTTCTTTTTTTCTGATGAACGGCTTAGGGGGGAATTCTAAAGAAAAATTTTCAAAAGGGTTAAATGGATGAGTTTAGAATGTGTGTAAAGGGAGGGAAATTTTAAAGTCCAAAATAGAAAAGAGTAAAGGGGATGAAGGGTATCAAATTATTTGATAAAGAAAAATTTGGATATCAAAAAAGGGGGGGAGGATATGGAAGAAGTGAATTTTTTAGATACTTGGGAGTTTTTAAGTGTTTAGCGGATGGATTTTTAAGGATAGGTTAATCATAGAATTGATGAGGGGAAAAAAAAAGGGGTGGGGCTTGAGTATATGTGGAGTCAAAAAACCTTATCTAAGGAGGGAAAGAAGGGAATTAGGGAAAATAAAAAAAGTACCCAAAACTCTTAAAAAGGGTGTGGGAAACCCTTGGGGGGTAAATGCAGCAGGAGGAACGGGGGGGCAGTGGAGATTTTCCCGGGCTAAGGGCAATGTTTTGGGTAAATATTATGCAGAAAATTCGGGGTGTGGAAAATTTGGAGAAGGGGTGGAGTTAATAAAAGGGGATTAGTCAAAGGGGAGAAAGGGGTTGTTGAGGTGGTTTGGTCCCTTTAGAGAGAATGGGCAAAGTAAATGACATGGAAAGATATAAATCCATAGGGGAAGGGAAAAGGGGGGAGGGGGCGTCCTCGAAAGGTTTGGGAAAAGGGGGGAAAGGGGGTTTTGTGGGCCCGGGGGTTGGGCTTTTTCCAAACAAGCGGCATAGCGGTTAGATAGGATGAATGGAGACGAATGATACTTTGGGGCCCCGACATCTGTTTTGGGGATGAGAGGGGAAAATTTTGTGAAGGGAAACAGGGGAAAACCCGGTTTTTTTTATATAGTTTGGGCTTGAGTCCTGGAAAAAGGGGAAACACAATGCCTGCACTTTTTAAAAGGGGGGGTTTGGGGAAAATTTGGGAGTTTGGAGGGATATTTTTGTAAAAATTTTTTTCGTAATGCTTCAATGGTTTTTATTCTGGGCACCTCTGGGAAAAGCATGGGAAAAAGTGTTAGTTTGGTGAAAGTGTTGAAATGATGAAAGTATTTTCTTTTTGGGGATTTTCTTTTTTTTTTTGGGTCCCCCTGCCCCGGTGGGAGACGAACGACTTTTGAAATAAAAAAAAAAAAAAAAAATTTTATGTAAAAGAGGATAAATTAAAAATTTCAAGGTAAAAGTAGCAAAGGGAATGAAAGTAGTTTGTTAGATTTTGAAAGGGGGGAAAAAAGGTTGATGGGGAGGCTCCCGGATTTTACAAAATTTTATAGAGGGGGAACCGAATTTTTTATCGGGTCATTAACCCAGTTGAAACCACAGTTTTGAGGATGAGGTAGATGGGATAAAAAGGAAAATAGCAACAACATGTGAGAGAGAGGTGAAAGTGTTTAAACTAAGGGAGGAAGAAGTTCGGGTGAAATCCCAACAAATATTGGCAGAAAGGTGGGCCGGGGCAGGTTTTAGAGTGGGGGGGGGGGGGGGGTGGAAAAAGGGTTGGAATAGTTTTTTAAAAAAGCAGTATTAGAAAAGTGGGGGAAAAGTTTTGGTTTTTAGGAGGGGGGGATCAAGGGGGAAAAAGGATGGGTTGGGGGGGGGGGGGGGGGATGAAGTAAAGGGAGTGGGTAAAAGAGAAAAAGGTAGCTTAAGAGGTATTTACAAAGCAGAAGTGTTATAAGAACAGCAGAGATATGGAGAAATAAAAGAAGGGGGGAAGAGAGTGGTGAGAGAGTTTCCCAAAAAGGGGAAAGGATGAAGAGTGGAAGAGGTACTGTCAAGAAATTTTTAAAGAAAATAAAAAAAAAAAATTTTTGAGTGGTTAAGTTTTAAAAAAGCCAAGGGGACAAATGGTTTTGGGCAGTTAAAAAAAGAGTAGGGAGTTAAGGGAGATGGGGAGATGGGGGTTTTTGGGAGATGGGAGAAAAATTTTGAGGAACTTTTTTGATGTCCCACGAAGAATGGGAAAGGGGGTAATTTCATTCACTGGGCCCGGGAGGTATACCATCTTTTAGGAGTGAAGAAAGCAGGAAAGGGGAGTGTGGGGGGGGTGCGTGAAGCATTACCTTTGAATGAAAAGGGGGGAAAGCAGCTGGGAAAAGACAGGAACAAAGACAAAAAGGGTTTAAAAAGGGAGGGGGCATAAGGGGTTTTGGGAAAGGTTGGTATTTTTTTTTAATAAATTTTAGAATGAGGGGGAAAGGGACCTAGGGACTGGCCAAAAGTGTGGGTATATCCCCTTTATATAAAGGGAAGGGGGACAAAAGTGATTGTAAAAATTATAGAGGAATGAGTTTACTGAGTACACCAGGAAAAGTGTACGGTAGGGTTATTATTGAAAAAATTAGAGGTAAGACAGAATGTAGAATTGCGGATGAGCAAGGAGGTTTTAGAGTGGGTAGGGAATGTGTAGATCAAGTGTTTACATTGAAGCATATATGTGAGCAGTATTTAGATAAAGGTAGGGAAATTTTTATTGCATTTATGGATTTAGAAAAGGCATATGATAGAGTAGATAGGGAAGCAATGTGGCAGATGTTGCAAGTATATGGAATAGATGGTAAGTTACTAAATGCTGTAAAGAGTTTTGATGAGGATAGTGAGGCTCAGGTTAGGGTGTGTAGAAGAGAGGGAGACAATTTCACGGTAAAAGTAGGTCATAGACAGTGATGTGTAATGTCACCATGGTTGTTTAATATATTTATAGATGGGGGTTGTATAAGAAGTAAATGCTAGGGTGTTCAGGAGAGGGGTGGGATTAAATTATGGGGAATTAAATACCAAATGGGAAGTGTCACAGTTACTTATTGCTGATGATACTGTGCTTATGGAAGATTCTATAGAAAAATTGCAAAGGTTAGTGGACGAATTTAGGAGTGTGTGTAAAGGTAGAAAGTTGAAAGTGAACATAGAAAAGAGTAAGGTGATGAGAGTATCAAATGATTTAGATAAAGAAAAATTTGATATCAAATTGGGGAGGAGAAGCATGGAAGAAGTGAATGTTTTCAGATATTTGGGAGTTGACATGTCAGCGGATGGACTTATGAAGGACGAGGTTAATCATAGAATTGATGAGGGAAAAAAGGCGAGTGGTGCGTTGAGGTATATGTGGAGGCAAGAAGTGTTATCTATGGAAGCAAAGAAGGGAATGTATGAAAGTATAGTAGTACCAACACTCTTATATGGGTGTGAAGCTTGGGCTGTAAATGCTGCAGCGAGGAGGCGGATGGAGGCAGTCGAGATGTCCTGTCTAAGGGCAATGTGTGGTGTAAATATTATGCAGAAAATTCAGAGTGTGGAAATTAGGAGAAGGTGTGGAGTTAATAAAAGTATTAGTCAGAGGGCTGAAGAGGGTTTGTTGAGGTGGTTTGGTCATTTAGAGAGAATGGATCAAAGTAGAATGACATGGAGAGTGTATAAATCTGTAGGGGAAGGAAGGCGGGGTAGGGGTCGTCCTCGAAAAGGTTGGAGGGAGGGGGTAAAGGAGGTGTTGTGGGCAAGGGGTTTGAACTTCCAGCAAGCGTGCGCGAGTGTGTTAGATAGGAGTGAATGGAGACAAATGGTATTTGGGACCTGACGAGCTGTTGAGTGTGAGCAGGGTAATATTTAGTGAAGGGATTCAGGAAAACCGGTTAATTTATATAACCGGACTTGAGTCCTGGAAATCTGAAGTACAATGCCTGCACTCTAAAGGAGTGGTTTGAGATATTTTCAGTTTGGAGGGATATATTGTGTATTTTTATACATATAGACTTCTAAACTGTTGTATTCTGGGCACCTCTGCAAAAACAGTGATTATGTGTGAGTGAGGTGAAAGTGTTGAATGATGATGAAAGTATTTTCTTTTTTGGGATTTATTTCTTTTTGGGTCACCCTGCCTCGGTGGGAGACAGCCGACTTGTTGAAAAAATTACCAAACAGAAGAAGAAGAAGAAAATTGTCAAAGTGGATGTATGAATGTGTGTGGATGTTGTGTGAATGACAAGAGAGAGATGATTGTGGATGTTATGAATGAGAAGAAGTTGGATGTCCTGGCTTCAAGTGAAACAAAGCTGAAGGGGGTGGGTGAGTTTCAGTGGGGAGGAATAAGTGGGATTAGGTCAGGGGTGTCAAATGGAGTTAGAGCTAAAGAAGGAGTAGCAATTATGTTGAAGGATAAGATATGGCAGGAAAAGAGGGAGTATAAAAGTATTAATTCAAGGATTATGTGGAGTAAAATAAAGGTTGGATGTGAAAAGTGAGTTACAGTAAGTGTATATGCACCAGGAGAAGAGAGAAGTGTAGAGGAGAGAGAGAGGTCTTGGGAATTGTTGAGTGCGTGTGTGGGGAGTTTTGAACCAAGTGAGAGAGTACTTCTGGCTGGGGATTTCAATGCTAAAGTGGGTAAAAATGTTGTGGAGGGAGTACTACGCAAATTTGGGGTGCCAGTGGTAAATGAAAATGGGTTAATTAAGGAGGGGCATGAAGATGTTGCAGAAATCTCTATGCAATACTAGCCAATTTAATTTTTTTTATAAATTATACAGATATGGAAATGTTGAAAAGCCTATTCTCAATATGTTAGGCCATATGCAGTGCTGACATTGTGTCCATGTGTAAAAAATGTTAACAAGGGTGAAAAGTACAAAGATGTGACTAAGTAGTTCCCAGAGTCAAAGCAAGAATCACAAGGATTATTACACTGACTAGTTCCCAGAGCTAAAACAGGAATCACAGATTACACTGATTAGTTCCCAGAGCTAAAACATAGGAATCACAAGGATTATGACACTGACTTATCTTTCTGGCATATTGTGCTTTAAACTCAAAATTAAATACTATAAAGAAAATTAATTTAATCTTTATTTTGTAAACTTCATGCCTTTACATTCATGCATTTGGGTTCTGTTATTTCTGCCAGGTTTCCTGCACATTCCAATCTTTAAATCTATAACATTACTTCTTTTACTCTTAATAAATAATTTTATTTGCATTATACACTTACCTTTCGTTTTGGTGTCTGAGGTATGATTTTGAGAAGCTTTTTCTTTTTCTTTCTCAGAGGCAACATGAGCTACTTGAATATCTGGTATGCAGGCTATGTTACTGGAGGACGTGTCTGCCTCCTGGGTATCACCCAAATGCTTCTCCTGATCCTCTTCGTTATTAACTGGTTTATCTTCCTCTTTTTGATTATCAATAGACTTGTCTTTCTGCTTTGGTCTCCTTAAAGGCTTGTCTATTTGATGACTTGGTTTATTTAAAATTTTATCTGCATGCTGACTAACAAGCTGACCACCTTGTGTGGTGACAGGTGGAGTTGCTGCCAAGGCCAGAGGACCTACTGGATCAGCCTTAACCTTGACCTGAGTAGCATTCACAAGCGCTGGGCCACACTGTATCACAGACACATTATTTATATGTTTGGGTTTTGGAAGAGAACTATTATGATTGAGTGGACCACCAACTTTTCCAACTTGTGACTTTATACTTGCTTCACTCTCACTGCCACCTAGAAAAAAATAACATATTAAAACCTACAAATGTTTATATACAGTATAGTAAATCAAAATAAATATCTAAAGAAAAAATAAATAATACTTACATTCACAGAATATAATTAATTTTGGTAGATGGGAAAGATTAAGAGATCCTGAGGACATTTATTAGAGTGAATATAACAATGTTTCTATATTGAATCCATCATCAGGATTCACTTCTAGGACATGAGAAAAACAACATATCAGCAAAACATGAGAAAAGTTTATCCCTTTGACTGTCGAGACCCCAAATCCTGAAGTCTCTCTCTCTGTCGCAAAGTATTCGAAAAAAAAAAATTCTTATGAAATTATAATCTTTTCCCAATGGTAATGACACTGAAAGTACGAAATCTGATGGAAAACTAATGGAATTACGCTCTTGTGAAGTTAGCAATCTCGGTGATATATAAGCAGCGGCGATTTCACCCACTGAACCCTATTTTCGGCCAATTCCATTGTTCCAGTCGACCAAACTCATAGCTATTTCTTTAGAACTCCATTTGTTCTATGGACTGAGTACAAGAAACCACCCATTTACCAATTTCAACTACCCAATAAAGTGGTCAGAAATTGGCAATTTGGCCAATTTCATGTAAATTAAAAAAAGATGCGATTTCAAAATAGGGTCGAGAATAAAACAATGCAGACATTCCTGGGACTAAAATAACATCATCTCTGTTCATTAGTCATGTCTCCAGGCCCCTCTTATATTACTCTTGCTTTCTATTTAGAATTTTTATTCACACAAAAAATAGAAGATTTACTGTTATACAGACTTCTGCATTATTGTAATAATTGCATAAATAATATCAACCCATTTGTGACTCCATATTAGAATGGTAAGTTGGACACTTATTGGACAGTGACGTCATTTGTTCACTCTTGAACATCTGCAGATACCGAACATTTCCGCTATTTTGAGCTCAATTTCAAGGTCCTTTTCATCATGAAACCTATCAAAATCATCTCTATTTCTGTAGCTTGTCTTCCATTCTATCAAATGAGACCAAGAAAACGAGAATACAACCATAAATACTATACGAAAATACACTCAAAGTCGGAGTTTTAATCCAAAAACATGGTCTGAGTTTTTTTTCCTTATTAGGCACTGCATGCTGCAGGATTTTTTTATACTGCACACACTTACCACACATGCACATTCTCTCACATGTGGGCCTACCAGCTTTCTCCTGCTTGATTTGAAGCCACTAGAATTTTAGCATATTAATACATCAAAAACACTGGTTCGTAAGATGTATATATACGACCGCGAGAGTCAATGGGCTAAAGATTAGATAAACATGTCAGTAAAGAGATGATCTGTGTTCTTCACAAATCGGGCAGTTACTCTCCACGACAAACCACAACAGTGAATAAAAACAAAAAACTGAACTCGCCAAAAGAGGGTAAATTATAATTATTTTAGAGTAAACAAGTTGATTACAGAATTACTGTCAACAATTTAAAGTTTAAGATGTTTAATGCTTAACCTCTCGAAAATTCTTAAATCTAAATTATTATGTCCCTTAATTACTATTTTAAAGTCATTAGAGCAAGGTAGTTTGTCCATAGTTGTAAAGCTCGTATATGATAATCCTTTAAGTTAACAAATTCTAGTCTTAAAATTTTGCATAGCACTTCTTATATATTTAATATTACCATTAAGCAAATGAACCAATACACTACATTTGAGCAAACAGGGGCTACAACAGGATTCATAAACATTAACTGCAACCAATAATAAATGGGTTTACAAAAATATACTCCAATTTCTTTTGTGGGTAACTATTAGTTAAGAAAAAATCTACAAGAATTCAATTTCACCATCAAATGCAGACAAGAGGAACTGATTAAAAAATTTGTGTTGATTTCTTGAAATAAAGCTGGCACAAAGGATAGTAAGTGTAGATCTGCCAGTAAGCCTGTAAATGTAGGCTTATGATTTAGCCACTGTATGAAGGAAGTTACCATTAATATGTTCAACATTAACAACAAGAAATGACAGCTTTTTATTTTCCTTATCTACTGCAAATATAACATTTTTTTTTGTTTTTGCTGAGAATTTAAATAATTTTTGAAGTAGTCTCAGAGTAAGAATACCATCCCCACATCTCTCAGAAAGTGGTGGTTTAAAATCAAAATGACAGTCATCAACCCAAATATTATCACAAAAGCTTAGGAATATAGCTGCAATCCACAACCCACTGCTACTTCATCTGTGTATGCAGCTTATTTTAAAAGTAAAAAATGATTAACTGCAAGTTGAAGCAATCTAAAAAAATTATTTAAACATCCACTAACTCTATGTCAGTAAATAAACCATTAATAGAGGTGAATATGACAGTTAAAAACAGGAGAGGAGAGTTATTAGACAGAGTTAGTAGCACCGGGAAGATGGAAGAAATGTTTTGAGCAACTTCAATGCTGATGAAGACAGGGAAGCTGTTATTTCATGCAATGGGCAGGGAGAGAGAATATCTTTTAGGAGTGAGGAAGAGCCAGTTGTGAGTGTGGGGGAGGAGCATGAGGTTGTGGGTAGAATAAAAGGGGTTAGAACAGCTGGGATTGACAGGCTAAAGACAGAAATGATAAACGCAAGTAGGGATATAGTTTTGGAGTGGTTGGTGCTTTAATTTAATAAATGTATGGAACAGGGTAAGGCACCTAGGGACTGACAGAGAGCATACACAGTTTCTTTGTATAAAGGTAAAGAGGGAAAAAGTGTAAAAATTATAAGGGAATAAGTCTGTTGAGTATAACTGGTAAAGTAGTATATGGTAGAGTTATTATTCAAAGAATTAGGAGTAAGATGGAGAGCAGGATCACAGATGACCAAGGAGGCTTCAGGAAGGGTAGGGGGTGTGTAGAACAAGTGTTTACAGTAAAACATATAGATGAATAGTATTTAGGTAAGGGTG